>ML780493.1:467197-487132 GCA_009831015.1 Picea engelmannii | reverse complement strand
CCCACAAAAAAAAAAAACCAAATCTATCCATTGTTTGCTAAATAAATACCAAGTGACACGAGAGAGCCCTCTCTGAGCTAAGAAGGCTAGTACCCAACTCTAAAGTTGGTTGAAACAATTACCTCTGTCATTTGTTTATCAACCAAACAAATTTACAGAGTGCTAACATTCTGGCGTCGTTGCCAGGGAGCGAAGGTGAAATCTTCCCGAGAAACGAAAAATTTCAGATCTGAGTACTGATGGTGAAAAGTATTCAGACACAAAAAGGTTGTACATCATTCACAGGGCGACTCCATTTTCAAGAATCTAGAATTCAAAATTTTCATGGCGACTCCACTGTCCAAAGACTCAGTAGCCTAAAGTTTTATTGATGACTCCACTGCTTCAAGATGGATTACAGATCTGCAAGGTATGATCCAATGAATCACTCTCATATTCTTGGCTTTCCAAATCATATTCCTCACATAGATTGGCAAAAATATTTGCCTAAATTCAAAGATGGGAAAGGAAATGATGCTTCCTTTCACTTGATTATATTTCACATGCACATATGTAAGCTGGGGGTTGAATTTCATGAGGATTGTTTGATGAAAATGTTTATGGATACTCTAGAGGGGAAATAAAGATTATGGTATGAAGGTTTAAAACCATGTAGCTTATACTCTCTTAAGGATTTCCACATAACATTCTTTAAAAATTATGGAGAATCTAATCCTCCATTCTTAGTGTTTGAAGATTGTTGTGAATTTTGTGAACATTTCATTAAGTACCTTGAAAATGTTTTTGGTAATGAAGAGTGTATGAATGATGAAATCATAGAATCCCTTTATGAATATTCATCCCAACAACAAATAGTATCCCCTTCTTTGGCTGAAGATGAAGCTGATCAAGAAATTGTTGTTAAAAGTCATTTTCCTTCTCCTGGACTTGATGAAGATATTCAACAAGACAAAGTGTTTCAAAGTTGTCTTTCTTCCCCTGTGAATGATGTGGGTGTTCAAATTCTAAGTGGCCTAGACCTGGATGAGGATTATGAAATTGAATCTATGGAGACTTCAAGCAATGAACAAACAAATGACATAGAGTTTCAGGAAAGCAACAAAATAGTGTATGCCACTTTTCAATTAGAAATACATAAAGATAATGAAGAGGCAGTTGTTTTATTTGATTCCTTTGAAAATCATGGTTTTGAAAATGCCTCCATAGGAAATCTAGATTGTGAAATAGTTCATGCTGTTAGATTTTCACATTTGCAAAAAGATTATGAGCAAGAACTTATTTCCATTCATTCATTTGAAAGTCAAAATGACAGTCCTCAAGCAAATTTCTAGAAGGTTAATAAAACCAAATCAGAATTGTTTGATGAACAAGAGGATAGCCTTGATGCACATAATATGGCTGTCATATTTGAAGATGTTCAGGAATGTATGAATGTTTCTGTTGATATGCATGGAAGCGTAGACAAAACTATTGCTTTCATTTCATTTGAAAATGTTCTCAGAACTAAAGAAATAGAATAGGAACAACAAACATTTATGAAATAGGCTTGTCTTTCTATTTTTGTTCATCAAGAAGAAATGGTTTTTCATGGTTTTCAAGATCTCGTGGCCATCCTATTACAGTCATCAGTGAAGGAGGAATTTGTTTCATTCATATTCAATTTTTTTTTCCAGCTGCCATCTTTTACATTTGTCTGCCTGCTTAAGAAAAATCCGAGCAGAGGAAAATCGGGAAGCCAATTGCTTGATTGACTGCATTGAAACTTTAGCATCACTTGAACGAGTATTCATTTCAACATTTTTAGAGTAGATAGGAGTATGAAAATAAGCTTGCTGGTCAAGAATTTTTTAGTTTGGATCTTCAGTAGTATGTACAGTCAGATTTTAGCAGTGTATTCAACGTTTAGTCTCCAGTTGAGAGCAGTGTGCATAATTTGGTTTTCAACAGACACTGTTGACAGGTCGGAGCAGGGTACCCACACATGTTTTGGGAGTAGTGCAATGGATCAGGAACTGGGTCTACGAGTTCTTTGCTACCTCACTAGGAGGATAACATCCCCATTATAGCCAATGTTATCACATGCTAATTTGCATTAATTTTTCCAAAGCATCTTGTCCTTGTGCTATCTTTCCACTCAAATTTTAAAACTTTTTCACCAGCTCCGTCAAGCTCCCATCACCTAAATCCTTCACTCGACTGATAATCCAAAATAGTCATGTCCTCCATGAGTAAATAATTTTTTGGCAAATATCCCAAACCTGTATCTAGCCTTAATGCTTATCTAGATCCCTCGGTTTCATCACTTCATTCATTTTTACCCTTATTATCATATTCGTGTTGAAAATTAAAAATATTCCTTTTATTAAGCTTAAGCACCCTTATCCTATCCGCAAAGTCATGTGATAAGCCTCATATGCCCAAAGTCCTTAGAAAATGGAAAAAGTGTTTATTATTATTAATATAAATATTTTTATATTAAAATATTTATATTAATATTTAATCCAATATTTAATTCATGACCTCACATCAAATCATGGGCACTAATCTCAATTTTTAACATTGAAAATTCAAAGGGTGGATGGAGGGCGCACATACATTTCGGGGGTTGAAAGTAAATGAAGGTTAATTATTTGAAGGCGGGCCGAAATTTAACTCGTGGTTTTTGGTCGGGGAGACATGTTTTTACATGATGCATTTCGGGGGTAAAAGTGGTGTGGAGTAAAGCCACTCCTCCCAAGCCCGAAATAATAAATGCAACCATTTATCATATGGCCTATGTGCAACATATTTTCCAGGAGTGCGTTTCAATAATAATTATGGAATTTCAAATAAATGAAATTCTTCCTCACGGTGAAAATGTTTTACAGAGGTAAAATTTAAATTTTACAAATTAAAGAGATTAATGTTTATTTCCATGGAAAATAATTAAATGGGAAGATGCTCGTGAAAGGAATATTTGGATAATTTTTTATCAAAAGGTTTTACATAAGTAAAAGAAGAAGATTAAAAGTATTTTACCAAAGATAGTAACCAAGACATGGTTTTCAAAACTAGTAAATGGTTTTCACAGTGAAATGGTAAATTGGGAAAAACAAGACATGGTTTTCAAAACCACGGGAAGCAAGCAATAAATGGTTTTTCAAAACCACGGGCATGAGTTAAAACATGGAAATTTAATTCTACAGGATAAAAATTATTTGGGAATTATTTTTATTCAAATATATTATTCCCAAATATTTAAGGAGAATATGGATAAATGAAATTATATTTGAAAGAGTACAAGTGACATTTCAAAGAGAATGTGGCAGAGGAAGGAGTGTCAGAGGAATCAATAATTGGATCATGCAACCTTTTTTTTAAAATTGTCATTTGTAATCATTGTACTCAATTTTAGAAGATGAAACATTTCAGTTCAGCTATTGTAATCGATTTCTAACTAAAGGAACTCGAATTGTATAAGTATTATAAGTTCCCAATGTATTAATGGTTAACAGAAGTGCAAGTTCACCTTATAGTTACTCTGAACTCAATTGTAATTTTCTTGAGCTGAATTGAATACATATGCAAAAGCTTTTGAAATCTCTATGAAAAGATTCTAATGGTGGTGATATGAGTTTTGTCTCTTCTCCTTGTATGTATTTCCTATGTTCTTTAATTCCATTTGCATTTTCTTCTGTTTAAATTGGATAGTTAAAAGATCACATTTCATCCTTTGATGCTCTCGGCTTAAGAAATTTAAATTGTGTATTTTTCTTCCTAACTAATTCATAATTCATTCCAGTAATGCTCTGATGCAGTTACTTGTTTTCTCCTTATTCTTACACTCTACAAACTAAAATTTATAACTCATATTCATCACCTCATTTAGCCTTTATCCTCTATAGAGTTCTACTGGCCAGTCATTGTTTTCATTCACTTTCATAATTTCGACTCCATAGCCCTAGGTGTCCCTCCCCTTCTTGGCCAACAAATTTATAAAACCCCCCAAAACAAAACCAAATCTAGCCATTGATTGCTAAAGAAATACCAAGTGACATGAGAGAGCCCTCTCTGAGCTGAGCAGGATAGTAATCAGCCCTAAAGTTGGTTGAAATAGTTACCTCTGTTGTTTGTTTATCAGCCAAACAAATTTACAGAGTGCTAACACCTTCTTTTCAGATTAATGATCGCCTGATTTTCAAAGGCCCATTCAAGTCCCATCAATGCTCGATATGTCTGACTATCATCCATGATATCGATGACTTCAAAATATTCTACACTGCGCACCCCATTGATATTCATAGGTATCCCTATTAGTTGGCCAATTTTTACTATCTTGTGCTGGTTTTCCAACCTTGACTGGATAAGAGGCCATATCAACTTGGGTTTCCCCATCATTTCCCATGTCTTCTTGGGTAACACATTTACATCAGAACCCAAGTCTAAAATAACGTTATCAACATCATATTCCCCAATCTGTACACTTAATCTGAACTCTTAATTGGTCCTCTTTTTGCGCAATACCCGATTCACTACCCTTTGTGCGATAATAATTTCCCTTTCTTGTGTGAAATGATCAATAATTTTACATAATGAATTCAACACAATTTCATCTTTCATTAATTCTATGCAACTTCTCAGAAAATCTCTTAGGGTACTTACCTTCTCAATTGGATTTTCTGGTATAGTACAATCATAGATAGGATGCACATATGATGTTGATGCTACCCAATCTAGTTCTAGTATCTCTTTTCTTTCCCTCTGATATGTTTCCTTTTATTATTGAGGGTCAAATGTTAGCATAGGTCCTGTTGATTTTCTCACCCATTTCTCAACCTTCTTCCCTCCATTCATCGCATCAACCCCTGTTCTAGCTCCTCCACGCGTAACAACTGCTATTCTAGAACCTTCATTGTGTTCTTTGATGATATATTCTGTACGTTCTAATTTTGGTTATGGTTCTAATTCCCTCTTGCCTACCACTTCGCTAGTAGTTGAGGACAATATTCTTTCGCATGATCCATTGCTCTACATTATGTGTAGGTTGTACAAGGATTCGGGCAGTCCCAAGCTAAGTGCCCTAGTTGAATACAAATTGTAACATATTATTGGTCCTCTACCTCCTCTGCCTTGACCTATATGAAATCCTCCTCAGTTTCCTAAATTAAATCCTTTCTGATTATTATACTATGGACCACCTCCTTTTTTCGCAACATTCTCCTCTTGGATCCTATACATATCTGAAGTGCACTCTCTCATCAAATCGAATGCGTGACAATCCTTCTCTTCATGCTCGACTGACTTACAAAAGTTACAAAATAGATTCCTTGGCATACTATGGTATTTATGCAATAATGGACACTAATTTGGATGATGTCCCAATTTCTTACATATTTCACAACACCCCCCTCCTGGTAGTGGATTCGGTGCTCCAGTCGCCAAATACTATGCAGATGATGGGAATTAGTCTTTATGGTGGCCTTTAGTCCTACACTTGGTACACCGGACTTGTTCCCAGTTCTCCTCCCCTTTTGTTAGTTCTGCCAATTGAATTGTTAAGGAAACTAACTATATCTAGACTTTCGCCATCCCTCCATCGTCTCCTACATGAGATGCTTCTAGTTTCATCACAATTTCCAAATCTTTAGGCTGCAACACAACCTTCTATTGAATCAATGGCCTACGAATGTGTGGTAGTATTCCTACAATAAACCATTCTTGTTTCTGTTGATCAGGAATGTGGAATGTCAATCTACCCATCAAATCCTTGAAACTTTGAACATAGCGCCAAACTGACTCGTTCTGCATTTGTTTTATTTCCTTCAATTCTATGATGTACTGCGACTTAGATTTTGGCTTCTTGAACTCCTTCAACAATGCTTTTCTAATTGTTTCTAAAGTCCTTTCTTGTCCTATAGGTGTGGTACTTTGCAGTTTCATATACCAGACTAATGCGCAACCTCGAAATGTTGTTTCCAACTACACAATCTTTACAACCTCATATTGGACATTCTTTGCAACCCAAATTGTTTCACATACAAATAGATGTTGTTCTAGGTTCTTTGACCCAAATCCATAGAACTCAAGCAGTCTTAGTGTATTTTCTAACCCTACTATGTTGTTTTTTGTAGCACCTTCCCTCAATGATGCTGGTTGACTTTGACTCGATACATTTCTTCCACTGCTCTGGATATTGCTACTCTGTCTTCCTCTTCTAACTATAAGTTCTTTCGAAAAATCCTCAAATGTTACTTTCGATCTAGGTGATGAACACAGGGTCATGGAGTCGACATAGGATCCAATATGAATAAGACTTAATGATTCTTCTATTATAAGACTAAACTGAAAATTCTCTTCCTCCCCTTCTATGTTCAATATTTCTACGATCTGGACTAATGTGCATGGTTCTCTCCTCTCAAACTCACTACACAACTCTCTCTTCTCAACCCTGATATTCAACTTCTTGTACCTTCTTCCGCTATGCAATACTCCAAACTCGTCTTACTCCTCTAATATACCTTCTTTATTTCTCTACATCCTCAGTCCCTCCCTTCCTTCTTCATTTCTTCCTTCACTCTTTCTTACCTTCAGACTATCCTCTGGTCATCCCCCAATTCCCCTTTGTGCACGAATCCCCTTAAAAATCATACTCCATAGTCATCACACACTTGTTGCACAACATATTTATCCAGGTACCAATGATTTCATAAATATTCCCCGCAGAGGCTTAAATAAATCCCTCTCCATAACACTGTATGACTGTGTACAATCTATTGCAAATTCCGTGATATAATCTGCCAATATACTATTCAACCATAAATCAACGAAACATGAAGTATTATTACTTATAGAATTCAATTGTCTTACCAAGTTAGGAGTCCAGTTTCTTAGCACTGTAGTTAGGTACCTTCTAGTATTCTCCACCAGTATTTCTAAACATTCAGTCAAACTAATAAAAAAATCACCAAAGAAAATCTCATGCATATTTGTCTACACATACCTTTGCATCCATTTCTCATCGCTCATCCGAGGGTTTCTATTCTCTTTTCGAGAAAATTATTGTTGGTTTCTTTCTAGCCATTCAGTGATATATTTCTTATTCGGCCTCAAAAACATTCCCTCAATCACATATTCTAGGTCCTGGATATGAAACCATTTGTTGGCGTGCGGTTGTAAGACCCTAGGTTCAGTTTACTCTACCGAAAAACCATGTAGACACCGACCCTTTCGGCATCACTTGCATGCAAGTGAAGTCTCACCCAAGGCATCTATTGGTGCTGCAGGAACTGAGTTTCTGTAGGGATGAGGGTATGGGAGGCTATCATCATTTTCATTCTTACTTATCTACCATGTTTGTAGTATTGTGTATCTCTTTCCCTTGATTAATTAGTAAAATTTAATTATGTAGCATCATTATGACACATATTGCAAAGTAAACTATTCACTGTAACATTCATCTTTACTGCACACCAATCATCTAATAAACATATCTAGATCTAGTTATGCATAAATAGAGCAACCATGAACAATCACATAAAAGATATTCAGACACAAAATTTTAACGTGGTTCACCAAAAATTTGGGCTACGTCCACAATGGATGGATTATTTATTATTCTTTATGCAATCATCTCAGGCTTGAGGACCGCGCTTACAATAGATACATCATTATGTACTTATCCATCTTTCCTAGCCACTTTGTAGTCCAAGCCTCTCTTTGAAAAAATATCCCTAAACCTTCAGACATAGACTCTCTCTCATTCTCAGTCTATTCTCTCACTCTCTTTGCGATCCCCATTCTTCCCAACCCATTACATATTTATACATATAATTTATGGCTCAAAACCCTATTCATTTATCCCCCAAAACCCTATGAAAACACATGACAACTCATTGCTCGGGTGTGCTTTTCCTATCTTTGAGCATGCATGCTGCTTTTACACTCATGACTGCTGTCCTTCCTTCTTTTGCGTGTCTACCTGCTTTTGCATGTTGAACTACCCGTCCAACACTATCCATGATCTAGATTTAGAAACAATAGTACATGCATTAAAAATGTGGAGACATTACCTCACGTGGAGGAAATTTGAGCTAAAAACTGACCATCGTGGTCTGAAACACTTGTTTGGACAACCAACACTAAATTCCATACAAACTAGATGGTTGGAATTTTTGAGTGAATATTACTTCAAAATTAAGCATATAAAGGGCAAGGAGAATCAAGTGGCTGATTGATTCAACAAGAGAGCTCATGAAGTGCATATTGCATCCATCAACATGTATAGGACAAATTAAAAAAATAAAATTATGGAAGTTGCAAATTCAGATCAACAATATGTGAAAATAAAAGAAGCATTACAACAAGGTAATTTTTAGGAGAAATTTATTTATTATGCGTTGAAATAAGATGGAGTTCTCATGTACAAAGGAAAAGTATATGTGCCGAATTCCAATGAGTTGAAAAATGCAATTATGAAGGAAATACATAATCTACCATATGCTGGGCACCCAGGATATCATAAGACAATTGCAGCTGTAAGGAGCCAATATTTTTGTCCAGGAATGAATAAGGAAGTGGCTAATTACATAGCCAAGTGTCTATAATGCCATAAGGTAAAGACATAGCAAAGGCATCAAAATAGGCTATTACAACCATTTCCCATGTTGGAATGGAAGTGGGAATTTTTTATAATGGATTTAATTACTATGCTTCCCAGAACAATGAAGCAACATGATTCCATCATGGTGGTGGTGGATAAATTGACTAAGGAAACACATTTAATTGCATTGAAGACAACACATAAGGCAACAAATATTGTAGAAATTTAAATGAAGGAAGTTGCCAGGCTACATGTAGTCCCTAAGGTAATAGTTTTCGACAATGATCCAAAGTTTACTTCAATTTTTTGGAAAGGTTTGTTCAAGGTATTTGGGATAAATCTAAATCTTAGTACAACGTATCACCCAAAGTTAGATGGGAAAATAGAGAGGACTAACAAAATAATTGAGGACATGATTAGAATGTATGTGATGGATCAACCATCAAAGTGGGAAGACTATATCCACTTAGTGGATTTTTCATACAATAATAGGTATTATGCCTCATTGAAAACGAGTCCATTTGAAGCATTGTATGGTAGAAAGTGTAACACTTCGGTGAGTTGGTATAGTCCAATGGACATGGCAGTTGTTGGTTCAAATTTGTTAAAGGAAATGGAAGAGAAGATGACAAAGATTAAGCATAGTTTAAAGGCTTCCCATGATAGGAATAATAGTTATGTAGACACGAATAAAATGTTTAGATATTTTAAAGCCGATGAACATGTGTTTTTAAAAGTGAAGGAAAAAAAAAGTTCGCTAAGATTAGGAATTTTCCCAAAGTTGGCAGCAAGATATTGTGGGCCTTTTGAAACATTAGAAAAGATAGGGCTAGTTGCATACATTCTAGAATTTCCTACATCCATGAAAGTGCATAATGTATTTCATGTGTCAATATTAAATAAATATGTGCTTGACCCTAACCACATAATTGATTGGAATGTGATCCAGGCGGATTACGAAGGGGATTTCTGGGTGGAACCAATACACATCCTAGACCAGAAAGTCAAAGTGGTTAGGAACAAGGCCATAAAGATGGTAAAGGTTCAATGGACCTACTACAATCCTGAATATGCTATATGAGATCATGAAGAAAACATGTGGGAAGAATATCCACAATTTTTTGACAATTTTGAAGAAAATATAATGCAAGACTCCATTTTGAGCAACTAAAGTTCCAAAACCACATCTCAGAGTCCTAGAAAAATACACTGGGGACCTTGATAAAATAACAACTCATTCCCTGGGTTAATGCTGATAAAAAATGGTATTTTCCTTGGATTATCCTTGATAAACAAATGCTGCATTCCTTGGGTCAATGGGTTGAGAGAAACAAAAGATTATGGTTGGAACTAATGCTGGAATTGTGAAATTGCATAATTCTATTTCTAAGTATTGTGATGTAAATTTACATATATGTATATCGACATGGTGTGCATTGAGGACAATGCAAAATTTTAGGGGAGGGGGAATGTAACATCCCCACTATATTCCCCAGTTTAATTAATTCTTAAGTATATATAATGTGTGGCTACAACCAAAGCGATGTAATATGTGAATTGTATTTCTATGTTTTAATAATAAACATGTGATGACAACTACTAAGGGGACATGGAAATAGATGGGGAATGAATTAATCCACAAGAGAGGGGATATTATAGGATAATGGTCAAGAGGGATCCAAGGGGGAGTTACCCATGTATATTAATTCAACCCATTTTTCTTAAAATTGTTGTTGGTACATGAACCTTCCAATTTATGATTAAGTGTTCCCAAACCCAATCATTGAATACCTGTAAGAGGGTGGGTGTGAGTAGTCACATATCAAAGTTATTAGGAACATGGGGGTTGAGTACAATCATCTTGGGGAAGTGTGTGAGTCAAGAAAATAAACCAAAGAGAGGGAATCCATTTGGGTAGCATTAAAATTTTTTGATAGTCAAGTTTTGTGCATGAAGAGAAAGTAGAGAGAAAGAAAGAGAGCTCGGAGTTGGTGCAACCATGCATGGTGAATTCTAGAGAATTATATAGAATATTTGGAGATGGAAACTAAATATCCAGGTTGTTATACCTAAAGAGTGAAATCTTGAGTGAGTTGCACTAAAACAACAAGTGTTTCCTATTGTTGCTGGTAGTTTTCCTAGTAGTGAATTCCCTTGAGTTCCCAACTGAGAGATTCCTAGCTACCTATGATAGAGAGGCCCGAATAAACAAATGGGATGCATGAGGGAATGATATCAATGAAGGGGTACATTCCTTGGATTGGGCATGTCAATAGGAAGAGTTCTGGTGAAAAATTGGGACATTTGTAGGAGAATATCAATGGGTTGTGAGTTCTATGAGCTGTGAGTGGACAATGAGAGACCACCCTCTTTTATGGATTGCTAGCCTTAGCTCAAGGTTTATTTGTTGTTGATATTTTGAACAACAAGTCTATGGTTGGGTGGAACATCCATCCCAAGCAGTTGGTTGCACAACTATTGTGAAAAGATAAGTATTTACCTTTTTTTGTCTTGTTTTTGTGAGTTAAATTTTTGTGCATGATCTATATGTATATATAAATACTTTATATGATGCTGTGTTGATTTATCAGACTACATTCATGTCAATTTTATCATGCTGTATATGCATCGAGTGAATGGTATTAGACAATAGTCAAATATGTATGTAATTCATACCTACAAGTTATAGGAATTAAATTAGTTAGCAATAGCTTTAAATTTTTTGTTTTTATGAGTATTTCGCACCATAATGTCCCTCAGTTGGGTTGGGGGATGTTACATATTCAACCTGTAGGCCTCGAGACATAATCTCCTTAGTTATCCCTAGGCATGGGGGGATAACATATGACTCCTACTTGGGGACATGTGCTCACCGTAGAGTACAAGAGAACCTGAACATCTCTTGGTAAGACCTATGCCTACACACACTAAAACAAACATGTTGGGATATCGAAAGGTGGTGCACTCACACCTTTATTCATATAATAAAAAATTAAAAATCCAACTATCGATTAAAAAGAAAATTTTTCATTTTTCAAAAACTTCTAACAAACACGCAATATGATTCAAGCAAATGTAGTAAAAAACTACACATAAATGCAAATAAATAAACATGTAGAGAAAAATATGAAAGGAAATGCAACTACACTAGGATGAAAACACAAAATGAAAATGCAAGAAAGTAAATGGCCTACCTACTTACTTGGGCCCGAGGCCCATAGAAATCAGGGTCCAGGTGAAATCGTACAACCAATGCAACCACTTGATCAACATCTCACCCAAGTGCTTCCCCCTGTGCTTAATTGTAAAATATATCAGGGACAAATTAAGCACATAATAATCATGAATATGAATAAGCATATAATCAATCATAGGAAACAACTCATGGAGGTGGGTGGGAGGGAGACAATCCCACTGGAAATAAAGGCCACAAGATTGTTCCATCCATATCTAAATAATGATACCATATATAGATGATGGTTCATCTTCTTCCTCACTCACGTGATCACTACTTCTTGAAAACTGAGAGGAGATGAGAGATCAGAAGAAAACTGCATAACTTCCCAAAGAATAAAATAAGAGGTAAGGTACAACCTCATATCTAGAGAAATAAATCTTCCTTCTACTAAAAACATGTTGCCTCTTCATATGCAAATCCATGCCAAAATCCCTAGGAAGAAAACACTTTTTCTCAATAGTGTGAGTCTCCAATTTTTTCGGGCTGACCAGGTCCTCATGTTCATAAAAAATCGAGCCTGAAGATGATGGATAGATTTCATGAGGTGATTATTTTGAATGCTCAAAAGGATAATCTCCAAGGAAAGGCTGGAAATCAACATATGCATATTGCAACTAGTCATCCTTGGGTGACTGAAACAAATCTGTGACCATATCATCATTATGTTTCCAAACAACTGAACCGTATAAGCATGTAGGCAAGCATTATGAAGGAAACACCTTATCATTATTTACTCAAAAACCACCCTCAATGTCATAAATGGGATCTCCATTAAAACTTGAGCAATCAACATCCCATATACGTCTCCCTACATGTATAAAGTCATCTATATGGTCAACATCTAAGGTTTCCTTCATAAATCCATCTATATGAACACGACCAACCATTTCTACATCTCGGTGTGCATGGAGAACAAAATCTTGAGCGGCTTCAACTTGTTCTTCAACATGATGCACTTCATGGGGATATTCTTCGTCAATGGATTCTTCATCACTTAGACCATACTTTTCTATGATCATGGCACATAAATAATTTACTCTATGACATGTCTTGACAAGATCTTATGATACCAAATCGATATGGATTTCTTAAAGGATATCTTCAAGCACTTGACATCCTTTCTTATTAAATATATTACCATCAATGGTTTTCACTTATTCTTCTTTGTGGAAACCTTCTTTGTGGACCTATTCTTTGAGAAAATATTCATCATCATGAGCTTGATCTTCAATGAATTTCAAGACTTCTTTTGGCATCAAGAATGATTGATCCCGAGTTGGGGGACTCTCTTGGTAACCATATTTATTTGTCACAACGTCACATAGTGACCTGAATCTGAAATGTGTAATGGAAACCTCCCATGCTATGTCTTGGGTAGGCTCCCTCTAGTAATTTTGAAGGATAGTGTTGTACTCTTCTCGTCTTTGCACACAAAACATGACCAAGAAGTCTTTATTATGGTAGTTCTCTAGTATTTGTTCACAAATCTCATTGTCTTCTTCCATTTTTTCCTTGAGATTGCTTGAAAATTTCTTCATTACTATCCTCCTTTTATTCCCCAATTGTGGTCTCAATAGGCCTTTGAAGAAGCGTTTCCCTTGCAATCCCCCCAGGGTCACCGGGAAGCCTCCCTTGTTTTGGACTTGTTATTCACTAAAATGAGGAGGACATCTATTTAGGTGATAGTGATAGTTGTACTTAGTTGTGTCACACACTTGGTGTTTGGGTTGGGATTTTCCCAAACTACAATTTGTGTGATAACAAAAACTACGAGGTTTAAGTGTGGTTGGATTGATGTTTGGTCATAACAACATTTGAATAGGTTCACATGGACTTCTTAAGATGTATATCATCAATTATATAACATTTTAGTTCTCTCTCTTTTTATATTGATCCATTGGTCTACTAATCAACTAAGGTTTGAGTGGTTGTATTGGTTGACTAAGTTTTGATTGAATATTTTGGTAGATAGATATATTGTTCAAGGTGTTTTTCTCATCCAGCACATACCTAGGATACCCCTTGAAAAGAATTCTATGTACGAGGAAGGATTGACTAAAATTTCCCATGATACCATGCAACAAAAATACTATGCTCAAGGAAGGGTTGGTTGATCCTTCCTCATGCTAACCATAAAAACATAATATAATTGAAAAAGGGTCAACTGACAGTTACTAAGGCATTTCCTTAATGAGAATAATGTTCTTGAGAAATGGTTAGCCAATTCTTATTCGTGATCCCCCATGAAAAAAATACTATGATCTAGAAAGGGTTGGACAAACCTTTCTCATGCTCCCTATCAATGTGAATACTATGATTTAAAAACAGGGTCAATTGACCCTTCTCCAGGCTCCCAATAAAAAAAAATACTATGCCCAAGGAAGGTTTAGATGATCCTTCTCCTTGCTCTCCCTTGATTAGAATATTATGCTTGAGGATGGATCATTCGACCCTTCCCAATGCTTCTCCACAAGGAAACCATTATGCTTGATTAAGGGTCAATTGAAACATCCTTGCAGTCCCCCTTAACATGAATAACATGCTTTAGAAATAGTTGATGGGCACTTTCACATAATCCTCCATGATGCTAATACCACCCACAAAGAAGGGTCGATTGACCTTTGTTCATGTTGTCCCTTGAAGAGATAACTATTCTTGGGGAAGGATCAACTGAACCTTCCTTGTGCTCCTCCATGATGAAATCATTCTCTAAACTACTATGGATATTCCAATGGAAGAATTAGTCACAAAATATATTACAATATTCTAAAATCTCTTACTATATTATGTTTTATTTAGATTCTATATTTAATATTATTGGCCCAATCCATGATATATTAAATAAACTAAATTTGAAACAAAAGAGACCAACAAATAACACACCATTCACACAAGGAAAATGAGACATACCTTGGGAAAACCCAATACAAGAGAAACCCAGCTAGAAGGTGAAGCCTATGCTCTGCTCTTTTCTTCTTAGTTATGAAATGAAAATACAACTAAACTCAATATAGTGTTGTAATGGATGTTGTGGCTAGTATAATTTCTATATGATATTATTCTTCCTCTGTTATGCTTCAATAACCCACTCCTAGATTCTATGCTTAGTTATGAAACAATAAAGAATACAATAAGAATGGAACCCCTTCCTTTCCTAGTGTCCCAATATTTAACATAACAATATCAATCTAGGGTTAGGTTTAGGGTTTTTTCATTCCTCAACCCCCAATTAATGTTAGGGTATTTTACCCTTCATAATATTCTTGAAATTCCACAGGTGACTAGATCCACATATGTGAGTAATGGAAGTGGACATGTCATCCACTTGGTACAAGTTGGTCAACGAGATAGGTTAACTTGTGGGAGGCATAACTTCCACATATGAACCCCTATTGAGGTGATCTTTAGATAGTTGGAAAGCTTATGAAATGTAAAACACATCATGAGCATAAGATATATTCTCACTAACTTTTAAACCCAAAAAACTGATTAAGGCCTCAAACAGGATTTAGAAGGTTCTCAACCCCAAATCACCAAATTTGGACCTACTCATAAAATGGGCCCTACAAACCAATAGCTTTAATTTTTTCACCCAGAGAGTACCAAAATACATGATAAATTATATAATTATCAATTCTGGTTCATACCTCCCTATTTACAGATTCTTTTGGCCCCCAAAATCTTTTATTGAAGGAGATAAGGAAATGTTTCATCTACCTTCTCCCTAAAGCACCATTTGACCTTGACTAGAATTTGTCCTTTCAACCCAAACTACCATAGTTCATATTGCCCCCATCTGGTTATTCTAGACTTCTTTTGTAAAGATATATATTTTTCTAACTTCACCTGAGCTTCAGGTGCTATGTCCTCTATGGTATGTAATACTTCCTCATTAGTTTCCTACTCAAACATGGAAGGCTCATAGAGTTTTATATTTTCCACATTCACTATTGTGTAAATGCACAAAGTTGGGGGTAGACTAAGTTTGTAGGCATTACACCCACCTTCTCCAATCCTTCAAAAGGACTATATTCTATGATCTTATTACCAAGAATGAATAGCCTTTATTTGTTTAGAGACACCCAACATATATCTTTGATATTGAATGTTTTGTCAATTCTATGTTGATCATAATGGGCCTTGTACTTTTCCTATGTCATCTTAGCACACAACTTGTCTAAATTATAAAACAATTCATATTGAAGATGATAGTTAGAATTGCTATATTCTACACTAAAGTTTCCCTATAGCTATTGAAATGCCTGCTTAAAGTCATCATCTTCTATGTATGCCTCTTTGTATGCATCATGGGTGAAAGTATCCATATGCATAAGAGTTCCCAAATATGTGATCTTGGATGTGGGTGGTCTTGAAATCGTGTTTCCCAACTTATTACTATTTCCCTTGTTATATTTGATGATTACATGAAATTGCTGTAAAAATCCCATTCACTTGTAGTTTTTGTTTTGTTGAAACTTACTTTGGTCCTGTAAATACTACAATGGTTGGTGATTAGTGTAGATTATGGTATCCTTTCCTATTGAATAATGCTTCCATTTCTTAACATCTTGAACTTGAGCATATAGTTCCTTGTCATATATAGGGTAGTTCAAGACTCCATCATCAAACATTTTAGAATGATAGAATACTGGATTACCTCCTTGCATCAAGACCACCTCTATAACATACCCACTTGCATCTATATCCACTTCAAAAGGATTTTTAAAATTAAGCAATGCAAGAACTGGTGGTTGTTTGATCTTTCTTTTTAGCTCATCAAAAGATTTATGTTGATTCTTTCCCCACTGTAAACTCTTGTCGCTACTTGTTATGGAATGGAGTGGTGTATCCACAAATGAAAAGGATGATATAAACTTCTATAGGTATTGTGTTACCCCAATTAAGCTCCTAAATTTAGTGGCATTAATAGGATTTGGCCACTCGAGGGTGGCCTTCATATTTGTGGGATATAACCTGAGTTCCCCTCTACTAATCAAATACCCTATATACACTAATAACTACTAAGAAAATTCCTATTTCTTAAGGTTCAATAGCAATTGATGATTTTTTAGAATCTCTAATACCTTCATGATATGTGAGACATGCTCGTCCTAGGTAGAGATACAAACTAGTATATCATCTAAGTAAATTATTACAAATGAATCTAGAAAGGGATGCAATACAACATTCATCAAATGTGTAAATGTAGTTGGTGCATTACACAAAAAAACAAAAGTTACCTCTATTCATATTGACCTTTCCTTGTCTTGAAGGAAATATTCCATGTCTCTTCTTCTCTAACTTGTACCTGGTGGTATATTGATTTGATATCCAACTTGGTGAAACACTTGGCATGCTGCAACTGATCTAGCAAGTCCTCAATCCTAGGTAGAGGGTATCGATTATTGAGGGTGATCTTATTCAAATCTTTGTAGTTGATATATATTCTTCATGTCCCATCCTTATTGGGTACTATGATGATAGGTGACCTGGAAGGTGAGGTGCTTGGTCAAATTACTCCCTACTCCAATAGTCGTTGTAAATGTTTCTTCACTTATCTATTTCTAGGATGGACCATATATACAACCCGATGTTTGGAAATGGGAAGTTAGGTAACAACTATATGTCAAACTCCACTTCCCTTTTAGGTGGTAACCCTTTAGGTTCCAAAACACTTCTTTCTACACCTACAAAATCTCCTCCAAATATAATTTATTCTCTTTAACACACCCCTCTAGAGATTCCTTTACTTTAACCAATTTATATCCTAGTTGATTCTCTCTTAAGAAGAGTAATACAAACTTCCTACTAGCACCGATCGAATATTGGATTGGCTATCACTTGTAAAAGAGATTTTGGATTTAACTTTGTGTGCATTAATAATGAAGGACTTCCCATCATTGATCAATAAATATTAGTTTTCCCTCCCCACGAATATTGCATCCCTCATATACATATAGGGGCTTCCAAACACTACACCACACACATCAAGTGGTACTACATCTACCTACATTTATAAATATATATTGAACTCGTAGAAAATTTGATCTTATGTTGTTTAGTGACCCCGATCTCTACATCCTTATTTACCCATCCCAATGGATATGGGTGAGTATGGTCTTTAAGTTCCAATCCAAACTTGCTGACCATATCTTCTACTACGAGGTTGACTTATGAACTAGAATAAAATAGAGAATCCACCTTTTTCTTCTTAACCTAGATCTTAATATGGAAGATTTCAGTCATCTCCTTCTCTTCCTTGGGATGGAGGGTACTCATATTCACCTTCTTTTTAATTGTAGTGCAAACAATCTTTTCATATACATATAAATTTCTCTTTACATGGTTTCCTAAATCCACTGTTAGCATGTTACTCTTCTTGGCATCCTTCTTGTATTTCTTTGGGTTTATCTTTGGATGTAGCTTCCAACACTTATATTCGATGTGAACATCGATATTAAAATGGTTACAATGATTGTTTGTATCCTTGCATTGATATGTAATGGGTTCTTCTTCTTGTCCTTTCCTTTCTGTCCTTGGAAGCATCTTGGTGGTATTTTTTTCTTGGAACCACTTGGTTGTCCTTTATTCTTACCCATATTCTCCTAATAATGTGCTTGGACACATGTCTCATCAACTAATCTATGTTTAAAAAATTATAACTTACATTCATAAATGGTTATGGAGACCACCAAGATTCTTGAGGAGCACATCTGGGTCCTTGGGAGATATACCCAACACAATGGCCATTTTTTGAACTTGGTGGTGCACTCTTGCACACTTTTGCTTAGATTTTTCCGGGAGTAATGGAAATATATCCACTAGTCCTCTTCATACCCAATAGGGTATATGCAGGTCTTAATGAGGGTTATAAATACCTCCCACTTAGTTACTAGGGGATTGCCCTCTAGCCTAAGCATTTCCATGCGACTTTCCCACCAAGTTTGGACATGGCCCTCTAACTTTAGTTAGGAAAATGTAATATTTTTCTCTTTTTATATGTTATAAACATTGAAATAAATTTCTAACTATTTCAACCATTGATTTAACTCAAAATCATCAATCTCAACTTAGTAGGTTTTCATGTCCACTTTTGCTTCCAATTTAAACAAAGATTGGGAAGAAGTGATGGAATTGGAACTTGGTCTCTCTTCCTCTATCCTTTTTTGACTCTTTTTTTGGGTCTTTATTATCTCTAGATTTATATTCGATCTATCTTATGAGTTAGATCCACCAAAATCCTTGAATTGTCCAAAGTTGTTTTCTAGAGATGCCATGAAAATGGCCATGTTGTGAGAGATGTTAGTGACTCATGCTTGTAGCTTTGAAAATATCTCTTTTGACTCATCCCATGGATTGTTATTACTATACACATCCACCATGACTAGGGTTTTCATACTTTAAGCTTCTTTCTATAACTATACTCATCCACCATGACTCAAATAGTTCATCACAACAAATTGTACAATATTATGAAATCTCTAATTATATTGTGTTTTACTTAGATTCTATATTTAATGTTACTATATTAATTCACGATATACTGAATAAATTGAAATTGAAATGGAAGAAATAAAAAATACTACACCATATTCACAATGAACACAAGATGTACCCTAGGAAAACCCAATATGGGAAAAACCTAGTTAGAAGGTGAGGCCTATGATAATTTTTTTTTTCTTAGTTGTGACATGAAAATACAAAGAAAGGGTCACCCACTATGGAGTTTCCATTGACACTATAGCCAACATAACTACTATAAGATCTTATTATTCCTTTATAATGCTTCAATATCCATTCCCATATGCTATGCTCAAGTATGGAACAATAGATAATACAATAAGAATGTAACCCCTTCCTTTCCTTGCCTCTTGATATTTAACATAGTTTGATAAACATATAGGGTTAGGGTTAGGGTTAGGGTTTTTGCATGCCTCAACGGCCAATTAATTTTATGGTTTTGGATCCTTCATAATCTTCTTGAAAATCCATAGGTGACTATATCCACATGTGTGAGTAATGGAAGTTTACATGTGTTATGATCCAACACCTTAAAAATGATAAAATATCAATGAATATAGTCGACTTCGAGGGGGAAACCTCCTTTTACAATATTTCC
>ML780493.1:423664-466987 GCA_009831015.1 Picea engelmannii | reverse complement strand
ACAATAAAGGGTTCTAGCCTACATACAAATATAACACTAGAAATGTACTAATTCAATATCTAGGGATTAATAAGGGGTTATCTACCTAACATGGGGATTTTTTTAGGGCTTAACATGCCCCTCCCCATCAAACTAGCGCTATCCTCAACACTTGACTAAATGTGAGTGTTTATGCATGAAGAACTCATCTTCCCATGTCGCCTCTTCCACTGATAGGTTCTTCCATTTGATGAGGTACTTAGTAATTGCTCGATTTCACAACCACTTAATCCTTATTTCAAGGATTGTTTCTAGTTCTAGTATGATTTTTCATTCTTCATTAATCTTTGCTAAAATAATTTGGACTAGGGTCTTGCTACCGATTACCTTCTTTAAGAAAGAAACATGGAAGAGTGGATGTACACATGAATATGGATGCAAATCCAATTTGTACGCCATACTTCCAATCCTTTACAACACCTTATAGGGGCCATTAATATTTGGGTTCTAATTTATCATTCTTTTTCTTTTCTTGAGGGACACCTATTTATATGGTTGTAGCCTAACAAATACCCAATCCCCCACTTCAAATTCCCTTTCACTGCGATGTTGATATTATTGTTATTTCATCCTATTTTGTGCCACAACCAAGTTGTCCTTCAATGGTTTGAGAACCTCTTATTGGTGACCTATGTGGTCCTCCACTACCTAAACCTTGGTAGTCCCTTTCAAGGGAAATGTGAAGGATGGAGGATGATATCCATAAAGTGCCAAAAATGGGGACATTTTTGATGAAGTATGGAAGGATGTGTTGTACCACCATTCTTCCAAAGGAAACCACTTGACCCATTGTGTATGTCTATCAGGTGCAAATAGAATAATATACCCCTCTAAACATTTATTCACAATATCAGTTTTCCAATCGAATTGAGGATGGTAAGATGAGATATGATCCAATTGAGTTCCCGAACAATAAAAAAATTCAATTCAAAAATTTCCAGTGAAAATTGGATCTCTGTCACTTACAATAATCTTGAGGAATCCATGTAGCTTTTGAACTATTTCCATGAACATTGTGGCTACTGTACTAAAAGTATGAGAAAGAGAGAAAAAATGAGCATACCTTTTTAGTCGATCCACTACTTCCATGATGACAATTTTACCTTCATATTTGGGTAAACCCATAACAAAATTCATTAAAACTTCTTCCCCCAATGTTGACTTGGTATAGATAATGGTTGTAGGATATCTAGTGTCTTGATTGTCTCTCCCTTATTTTGTTGGCAGACCACACATTCATAAACAAATTTTGAACATCAGTTTTACGACCTTCCCATAAAAAATCCTTTGATCTTGTGGTAAGTTTTCAATAACCCAAAATGTCCTCATATAGGAGAAGTGTACAATTATAGAAGGTCCTTTTGTTTGAGTTAGGAATTATCACATAAATATAGGTGATCATGATACCATAGCAAATAATTCATCCATAAAAATTTATCTAATGCACTGGGGTCCTCTTGTAGTTGTTGAATGATCTTAAGTACCTCTTCATCTTCCTTTCATTCTATCCTTTATTCTTTAATCCAATCATATTTCATAAAAGAAATAATACACAATGAACCCTTTATTTCTTCTTCTTTCCTTGAAAGTGCATCTGCCACAATATTATGTTTTCCTTTCTTGTAGATAATTTCAAAGTCATAACCCAACATATTTGTAACCCATTTTTGTTTCTCTTTTGAATATAATTGTTTCTCCAAGAAGTACTTCACAAACCAATGTTACCAGAACCGAACCGGTCATCGAACCGATCGACCTCAAAAACCGGAATCGAACCGGAACCGGAAAAAAACCGGATCAAAAAACCGGTCACTAAAAATACATAAAATATTCAATTTTTCGAAAAACAAATACATATTCATGTGCATCCATGTGAATCCAAACCATTATACACAAATTTTCAAAGTTTCTCATATATATTCATGTGCATCCATGTGAATCTAATTCCAGAATTCAGATTCCAAACCATTATACACAAATTTGCAAAGTTTCTCATATATATTCATGTGCATCCATGTGAATCCAAATTCCAAACCATTATACACAAATTTGAAAAGTTTCTCATATATATATAACAAGTAATAGTGTATAAAACTAAAATAGCACTAAGAGTAAGTGCACTCCATGAGTCCATAATACATATGAAAAGATGAATCAAGATACATCATCAAAAAGGCTCTAAATGGCCAAAAATAACTCTAGAGAGTCAGAGACTACACAATCTAATAATCTAAATCTGCATACTGAAAGGAAGACTCAGAGGACTTAGATTCAGACTTAGAGTCATCATCTGATTCTACATTCTCAACATGAGTAGACTGAACAGAGGGATTATGAGCCTGGCTTGATTCCCTTGGTCCAGAAGGAAAAGATACAGGTGCATCATCAGTGGCCACATTCTCCTGATATGGCTTAGGATCCAAATCCATCCAAGAAAGGTCTTCATGGTCAAAAGCTACTGGTTGAGTCTCCACAACCCAATCTGATGAGGGATCAATATCATCCAAGAATATGTTGCTGGATTCATGGGTCTTGTTCATCAATTGGTTACACCTCAATCTAAGGTTATACTGAACAAAGACCATATCATTCAACCGTTTTTTTCTCTAAACGGTTTCTCTTCTTGGTGTGTATACGCTAAAAAACACTCCAGTTGCGTTCACACCCAGAAGCATTGCATGTCTGGCTCAATATACGAACTGCAAATTTCTGCAATTCATGGCACTGGATACCAAATTGCTGCCACCAATAAGCTGCATGTAAAGACAAAAGAGATTTAGCAAAGGATTTTGAAAGTTTGATTTAATTTTTTCCATGAATAATATAATTGAAACTTTGAAAGACTTTACAATTACGTACCTGGTGGATCTCTTGCTCTACCTCGAACAACCATAGCCATGCCAAAGGTACCAATACTCTCATTGAAATGCAAGAGTTTGCTGTGTATCTCATCTTGTTTGTTGGAATCAGAGACCATGCACTCAATGCATTTGTATAATCCTTCTTTTACCTCCCCATCTGCTTCAAAATATTTTGTGTAATGGTGCCTTTCAAAGAGTTAAAACTTAAGAGTCAATGAGTTTGAACTTTGAAACATTAGCTAAAGTTTACAAATTTGTGAAATAAAATTTAACAATATCTCTTAAAAACTTTGAAATTACTTACTACTTACCTGGGATTCAAGTAATATCCTGCAGCATGTAAAGGCCGATGGAGTTGTTTATTCCATCTTTCATCAATGATTCTCCACAAAGGAGGATACTTTTGCCTTTTACCTTGATATGCTTCCTTTATTGCCTCCTTGGCCTGATCCATGGCCTCATAAACAAAACCCATGGCTGGTTTATCACCATCCACCATTCTCAAGACTTTCACAAGAGGTGCACTAAATAGCACTATCTCCTCTGCCCTTTTCCAAAATGATTTCTCAAAAACTTTTTCAACAATTTCTTTGCTTTCGGCCTTCTTGCTCCATTGAGATGCATTCCACTCATCACAAGAGAACATCTTCCTCAGGTTGGATTTTTGGTCAATCATGGATTGCAACGTAAGAAAATTCATTGCAAAACGTGTGATAGATGACCTGACAAGCTCTCTTCCATCAGTGTTTTTTCTCATAAGGTTCAAAACCCATGAGTGGTTGTAGATGTACCTTGTTATGCTTTTACCTTGTTCCACATTTTTTCACCCATTCAATTTTCCCAATATCCTCAAGCATGAGGTCCAAACAATGGGCTGCACATGGATTCCACCAAATGGTACGATGCTTCTCCTCTAACATCTTTCCAGATGCAACATAATTTGCAGCATTATCTGTGATAACCTGTACAACATTCTGCACCCCCACCTCCTCAACTACTTCATCCAAAAGACGAAATAGTAAATTTGCATCTTTCACTTGATCAGATGCATCCACTGATTTAAGGAACATATTTCCTTTAGGGCAAACAATAAGGAAGTTAAGAATGGTGCGGGATAGTTGATCAGTCCATCCATCAGACATGATTGTGCACCCTATTTTAGACCATGACTCCTTGAACTCTGTGAGGTATTCCTTTACTCTTTCAACTTCATTTTTTAACAGATTCCCCCTAGTATCCTCATAACTAGGTCCCTTGAAGCCCGATCCACATGAAGCTACAACATCCAACATAGGTTGGTAATAAACAGACCTTGCAGCATTGAAAGGTATGTCTGCATCATACAACCACCTAGCAATACATTCCCAAGCATCCTCCCTTTCTATCTTCTTCCATTTGGCATCAATAGTGGGTTGAGAACCAGTGGTAGTGCAGAGTAAAAAAAATGAGTCAAGGTTACCACGAGGCCTTTTGGATCCTGATGCACCAGCACCACTTCCACCAACATGTTCTACTTCTTCCCTAGGATTGGTATAAGGATCACGCCCAGGGATTGGGAAAGCAGAGGATTCCTCAAAACTAGGCATTCTATCTTGAGGATCACTATCAAATCTAGTTCCACCACTACTTCTCCCCACCTCTTTTTGAACCTTCTTATTCTTGGCTTTATCTGCTTGATAGCCTTCAAGAAGGCCCATCATCTCAGCTTTTAATTCATCAGGAACTTCCAAGCATGGTTTTATATTCCCCCTTGCATTGGCTAGATGTTGTTTGATCCTATGAATACCCCCCCCCCCCACCAACCTCCTTTTTGCAATAATTACAAACCACTGACCCATCAATCAATTGGAAATGAAGCCATGCTGGATCCTTCTTGTCTTTAGGAGCCATGGAAACAGATAAAAATATGCAAATAAAAACCCTATGTGTTTTAAGTTTTAACTTTTAAATTTTAATTGCTAGAGGCTAGAGCCTAGGAAAAAAGTTGAAAAAAACAATATTTTTTTTTGTATAAGAAAACAAAATTTTTAAGGGGAGAAAGTGCATAGTTTACATACCTTGAAAACAAGCTCCAAATTTTCCCAAGAAATAAGCTCCAAATCTGTCCAAGAAATATGCTCCAAAATAGCTCCAAATATGCTCCCAAATTTGGCAAAATAACTCTCCAAATAAACTTCAAGAAAAGAGGCAAAATAACTCTCCAAATGAGGCCAACAATCACCTCTCCAAAGCAGCCTAGCAACCTCTCCAACTCAGCCCTGCAATCAGCTCTCTAAACTCAAGAAAAACCCTTAGCTCAAAAACTCAAGAGAAGCCAAATGAGTAGTGTGAGTGAAAGAGAGGGGGTGGGGTTGGCTTTATAGCTTCATTAGGGGCTCTAGACAATTCTAGAAGCTTCCCATGCATGCCCCCAACCCTAATTTTTTTTAAAAATAACAAATTTTCTCACTTTTCTGTCCGTGGGCCTCATTGGAAAAAAAAACCAGTTCCGTACGGAACCAGCCGGTCCAGGGAAAAAAACCGGTTCCGTATAGAACTGGTCTGGAGCGGTTTGAGGAGCCGGTTTGAAGCGGTTGGACCGACCGGTTTTGCCGGTTCCAGTTCAGTTCTAGTAACACTGCTTCAAACTATCATGATCTATTTTTACTTTGACGTGCCTTTCAATTAGGTAAGGGTTCCATTTTATAACTACATGTAATATGGAAAACATGTTGGAAGATTGGTTGTTGTCATTGATGTCAACCCTAGTCATTGGTTTTGGACCCCAAGATTGATGAAGGTATTTGGACATGAAGGATAGTGCACATGAAGATACAACACCCATGGATGGATAATATACATCTTGTTGTTTCCATTAGTAAGTGGCATGCCACATGGATGCTAATGGTTTAGCAGAAATGAATTTTTGAATATGACAAAGTGAATTGAAAAAGGAAGTACAGGTCAGCTTTGAAGATACTTAAAGAAAATAATTACAAAATAAGAAAGTGTTAGGTCAACCCTAATGTTAAAAGGAAGTGACATAAAGGGTATAAATACATCTCATTAAACATTCATTTTTAAATACACACAATTTTGTTAATGAATAAGGATATATAAGTCGAATTTCAGAGGAAATATGAAGTAAAGAAGGCCGAATTTCAAGGGAGGATGAATTCTTTTGGTGATGTGTTCTAAGGTATGTTATTTACAGGTCATCTTACCATTTTCTCTATAACTTGTTTTCTAGAACGATTCAGATGGTGAATTTTTATTCTATTGAGAAGACATATGTAGGTACATGTGGTAAAAATTTCATCTCTTTATTCGCTATAATTTTGGAGATACACTCTGTGGAAGACAGGGTTTTTGACTAGTCCTAAAGCTAGTCATAAACAAGTGTTCTGGGTAAAACAATCATAACATCTTCATAGAGAATCCAAATGAAGTGAGACCAATTTCATTGGAAATAGTACAGACTGTAATTTCCCGTGTATGAATTTTCGAATCTTACGTTAAATATTGAGCGCAGGGCATGCTGTACAAGTTTTCTCTCCTGAATAAACCAGGATTGAATAAGGTCTACCATTTTCTCTATAACTCCTTTTCTGGGAGGATTCAAGGAGTGAAACTTGGAGGAGTTTCAGAGAATACATTGAGTTATATTATATATAGGATCTGAGTATTCTAAGAAGTGAATAATTGCAGAAGTTGAAGAAGTCTCAAGAAGCATTATCAGGTTCTATGTGATGGTTGGTTGATGGTTATGATTTAATGTAAAGTTTTATTATCTCTCATATATTATTGGGTGGAAGGAAGGGGAAAGGATGGAAATGAAAACCCTCTCTTGATATTGGAGGACTGTATATTCCTTTTGGAGGTTTATCCCTCCCTTTATATTTGTAATCTGTAGCTACCTTTGGAAGTCATTACTTCCCTTCAACAATAACTATTGGTTATTTCTCATATATTGTGCATGATGTATTGTGGTGTATTGGTGTAACTCTTCTAATATTGTTCATTTCTCATTGGATATAATTGAATATATAATATGGTTTAAGTATAAGTTGAAAAAGTTTTAAATTGTACTTGATACTGATTCACCCCCCTCTAAGTATCAACAATTGGAATCAGAGCAGGTTGCCTTTAGAACAATTTAACCACTGGAAGGAAAATCCTGAGCAGAGATGGATGACCATGGGCACATTTCAAATGGGATTCAAAGATTTGATGGAATAAATTATGCATACTAGAGTGATAGAGTGAAAAATTACCTAAGATCTTTGGGAGTAGACATTTGGTACTCAATTGTAAATGGCTATATAATCCTAAATAATGCTCCAACCGATCCAAATGAGAAGAAGCTTATGAGTTGTAATTAAAAATCCATAAATGTTATTCTAGGAGCATTGGCACCAACCATTTCTAGCAAAGTGATGGGCTGCAACACTACTAAAGAGGTATGGGACAAACTCAAGAGTATCTATGAAGGTGATCCAAAAGTTAAGCAAGTCAAGCTTCAACGACATAGAGCATAATTTGAAAATTTGAATATGGTTGAAAAGGAAGATATTCCGATCTATTTTCTTAGAGTTGATGAAGTTGTTAATGCTATCAGAGGATTAGGTGAAGGTCTCAATGAATCCTTGGTTGTACAAAAAGTGTTGAGATCACTTCTCTTGAAGTATGATGCTAAGGTCTTTGCCATTGAAGAAACTAGGGACTTGACCAAAATGACAATGGATGAATTACATGAGTCTCTTATAGCATATGAAATGAGAACAGGTAAAGAAAGTGACCAACCAAACAATGAAGCAACCTTTAAATCCATAAAGAAGAGAAAATACATGGATAATGACCTTGATGAAGAAATATCAAATTTTGTAAGAAGGTTCCACAAGGGAAGTGGAAGATACAAAGGTAAGTCTCCTCTCAAATTATTTAACTGTGGTAGAATAAGACATATTGTTGAAAACTGCTACTATAAAAAGAGAAGTCTCAACAATTAAAAGAAATTCTACTCCAAGGATGATGACATCTCCTCGGATGAGAGTTAAGAAGATAATGATGGAGGAGAAGTCCTCTCCATAACCCAGGAAACCTAGGATTATTATCGCAAGAGTTCTAAAGAAGAATAAATCATTTATGAAGAAGATTCAGATGAAGAAACCAACCTTGATTCCTTTGGGGGATACAAAGACAATGCAAAGAGTGAACAAGAAGATGAGAATCTTAAAAAGTTGAAGAATGTTGAAACTGAAAATAACAATCTTAGAAACACAAACATAATACTAAAAGGTGAATTGAGTAGTTATGAAGAAGAGAATTACAAGCTTGAAAAGACCATTGATACCTTGAAGGAACAATTAGAAGATTATGGGAAATTGAAAGCATATTTAGATCACACAAAAGGGGAGCTATTATTGAAAAAAGAAAAGTTGAAGAAGTTTGAAAAAAGAACTAAAAAATTAGATGAGATCCTTAGCAGTCAAACATATCCAAATGACAATACATGACTAAGATACGGTGACAGTTTGAAGACAACAAAACAAGAGAAGGAAGATGAAAATGATGAAACCAACACTCCAGAACGAGTTGAACAACAAGATAGAAGACTAGAATTCAGAAGGAATGAGACATCAAGAAGATCCTCTCCCATCATGTATGCAAGCAATCATTATGAAGGAAACTACATAAGAATAGATCGTGAACCCAGATGGACCACACCACAAACAAGGTCACTTACTCCCAAGTATCAAAATTTCTTTCTTGGACATTGTTATACTTGTGAAAATTTTGGACACAAGGCAATCAATTGTAGAATCAATGAAAGGAATAACTATGCAAGCTACATGAATGGTGTAGCACCCTTTCATACTGTAACGCTCTGATACCAAACTATAACGCCCCCAATTCGGGTCGGGTAGGCGCTACTTCACGGAATAACAATCTCATACTTAATTATATATATAAGACATGCATTTAAGCAAATAAAACACATTTAAACTCAGAGTAACATAAGAATTACTGCTATTATAAATAATCAATAGCTTTAACATTAAATCATTTGCACAACAGAATACATGATAAATATAATACACAAACATGGAGAAAAGTAATTAAAACATCATCTGGTACTTATCTTTGAAATTGTGGTAATTCCACCAACCAGGTGCAAGCCTTCCACGAACCTCCCAGCCTTAGACCACACTGCTCATCAAGCTCAGCAGTGGGTCACCCCTGAGCTAGGACTAAGCTCCACCCCCAAGGCAAGGAATTCTAGGCTAGGCTGAGGTTACAGGGAAAACACACAGTCACAAGGAAGGAATTCTCTCCCAGGAACCACTTATGCCCACTGCCCACAAACTCTCCTTCCCCACATGCCTATTCCACCCCAGGAGTATACACCTTCTCTGTCACCTAGATAGTCCTTCGGCTGCTAACCTCCCTTGCCTTGGGTTTCAGCAACAGACCGGACTGGAAGTCTCCGAGCTCTGTGGTAGCTACAGGGTTCCTTCCAAGATTTATCTCCTTCCTTTGTGCAATCTCTCACCTGGAGAGAGTTTCTCATAGGCCCAGATACCTGCTCTTCCAACTTCAACCACCTCTCTCACCTAGAGAGAGTGTTGTACAAACTAGCCAAAAAGCCACATGTAGTCCAACACTGCATGACCACAATAGCCAACAGGGAAAACAGACATGGGCTTTCCAAATAGGCTCAACAATGAAAGGATGGTCTCCCGGTTATGGCTTTGGGACAGACACTCCACACACAGGCTCGATCTGCTCAGACAGAGGATGGATCGACTTTTTCATAAATCAACACAGGCTATCCTCGAAATAAACACACAGATCTCGCCCCCCGATTTCAGAATGGCATGAGGTCTCTTGTAGGGGTCAGACGGGTCATACGGTTCATAAGATGCACGGGGCTCTTCCAGAGGTCCGACGGGTTCACGCTCAGACAGTCGGGTAGAATGGAGGAGGGCCCCCACCACAACTCATCTCAACCGTTTTATTTGCATGGGCTTGGGTTGACACCTGTCACCCATGAAACTGCATGCCTTCCATCAACATGCGTTCCTCCCCATTTGGAAGTCACTTGTCATTCAAAAAAATAACTTAGGATAAAACATATAATTCACATGGTCTTTTTGGAATAATATTAAAATATTATTCCCAAGGACTAAAGCCCTTAGGCTTAGCCCCCTAGGCTACACACTTAGACCCTCTTCCCACCTTCCAGCCCCTAATCCCTTTCCCACTCTGTGGAAGCTTAGTCCCCCATCACTCATTCATCATGGTCAGTCTGCATGTGATGGTGTTTATATTTTATTAATGTTTTGCATTGATATATGTACAAAATCAGGATCTTTCCCTTCAACCCTTAGGCTCTCTGGCCTAACATCCACATAAGCCCACCAAATTATATAAACTTGTCTCACTAGCCTATAAAACATATTTACAATCCATTTCATAACCAAGATTTACAACAGGGCTCGGCCTTGGGGACACTACAATCCCCCTCCCCTTATTTATGCACTGTCCTCAATGCAACTTTACACAACATCTACAAACTTTTAAAATTTTTCAAAAAGATGCGGGTGCTCTACCCGCATAACATCTTCATGGTCCCATGTTGCATCCTCAAGACTGTACCAGGTCCACTGGACCTTTACAAGCTTTATAGCTCGATTTCGGAGCTATTTTATTTTCCTGTCCAATATGTGCATAGGATGCACTTGCAGGACACCTACTAGTTCCACCTGAATCACATTCCAATCGATAACATGATTAGCATCAGGTATATATTTCTTAAGCAATGAAACATGAAACACATTATGTACAATCATAGATGCAGGTAATGCAAGCATGTATGCAACTAGCCCAATCCTTTCTAGGATTTCAAATGGCCCACAAAATCTTACTGCCAACTTGGTGCAACTTCCCAGCTTCAGGGAACTCCTGTTAGTTTTCACTTTCAGGAAAACATGATCACCCACTTTGAATTCTTTGTGGGTTCTGTTCTTATCAGCATAACTTTTCTGCCTGTCCTGGGAAGCTTTCAAATTCTATTTAATTTTTAACATTTGGTCCTCCATCTCCTTGAGCAACTCTGGCCCAACTACTTCTCTGTCAACTGGATTATCCTAGCTCACTGGAGTGTTTCACTTTCTTCCATAAAGTGCTTCAAATGGGCTCATCTTCAACGATGCATGATACCCATTATTGTAGGCGATTTCTACCAAATTCAGGTAGTCTTCCCATCTTGATGGTTTGTCCATCACGTACATTCTCAGCATGTCTTCTATTACTCTGTTCACCCTCTTTGTCTGTCCATCAGACTCAGGATGATATGCTGTACTAAAATTCAAATTCGTTTCGAATCCTTTGAACAATCCTTTCCAAAAATTCGAGGTGAATTTCGGGTCCCTATAAAACACAATCGTTTTAGGAATTCCGTGCAAGCGTGCCACTTCTTTTAAGAAGATATCAACAACATCTGCTGCCTTGAGATTGGTTTTCAGTGGAATAAAATGGGCAGATTTTGTAAGCTTGTCCACCACAACCATGATCGAATCATGCTGCTTGCTCGTTTTGGGAAATCCTATAATAAAATCCATGGTCACCACTTCCCACTTCCACTCAGGAATGGGCAAAGGCTGCAGCAACCCCGCTGGGTGCCTATGCTCAGCCCTAACTTTCTGGCACTCCATACATATGGCGATGTATTTAGCAATCTCCCTCTTCATACACAGCCAAAAGTAATGGCTTTTGACTGTTGGCACAGTCTTCTGATATCTAGGGTGTCTAGCATAAGTCACGTTATGCATTTCTTTTAGAATCACAAGTTTCAATTCTTGGACATTGGGTATATACACTCTGTCTTTATACATAAGTAATCCATCATCTTCCAAGGTAGCCTTTCACTCTGCTATAGCTTTGCTACTAAATATCTATAATTGATATCTGCATTTGCAGCTTCCAAAATTCTATCCTTAATATCAATCCTGTACATGCTAATGGCTGTAGCATGTAAGTCATGCACTTTTCTACTGAGTGTATTAGCCACCTTGTTTTCCTTCCCCTTGATATGCTTGATATCAAAGTCGTATTCACATAGAAATTCTAGCCACCTACTTTGTCTAGCATTTAAGGTGGGCCAATCAAACAAATATTTCAGACCATTGTGGTCTGTTCTCAATTCAAATCTCTTTCCCATGAGGTAATGTCTCCATTTCCTCAGAGTGTGGAATATTGCTGCCAGCTCCAAGTCATGAGTGGCATAATTCTTTTCATGCTCTTTCAACTTCCTGGACTCATAACAGAATACAAATCCATCTTGGTTGAGAACTCTTCCCAACCCTTCCTTACATGGATTTATGCACACCATGAAATCCATATTTGGATCTGCAATCCTCAATATTGGAGCACTGGTTAATAGCTGCTTCAATCGCTAGAAACTCTTCTCACACTCTTCATTCCACTGAAACGTTTTCTCCTTCCTTTGCAGGGAAGTGATAGGGTGAGCTATCTTTGAGAATCCTATGATAAACCTTATGTAATATCCCGCTAGACCCATAAAGGATCTAACTTCCACCACATTCCTTGGCACTGACCATTCTTGGATGGCCTCAACCTTCTCAAGATCCACGACGATCCCTTCCTCTGAAATAATGTTCCCCAAGTAATGGATTTGCCTTTGGTAAAATGAGCATTTGCTCAATTTGGCATACAGTTGGTTTCCTCTCAACACTTGCAACACCAATCTCAGGTGTTTTTCATGTTCTTCCTTTGACTTGGAATACACCAAGATTTCATCCAGGAAGACTATGACAAACTTGTCTAAATAATCCCTGAATACACCATTCATCAAGCACATAAAAACAACAACTGCGTTTGACAGTCCAAATGACACAACTGTGAAATCATAATGACTGTACCTTGTTCTAAAGGTGGTCTTGCTGATGTCCTCATCCTTTATTCTTACCTGGTGATATCTTGATTTGAGATCTATCTTTGAAAATATTTTCGCACCCTTCAACTGATTGAAAATATCATCGATCCTCAACAGAGGATACTTGTTCTTGACAGTTAACTTGTTCAACTGCCAGAAATCAATGCATAGCCTCAACGTCCCATTCTTATTATTCACGAATAGGACTGGGGCACTCCAAGGTGACACACTCGGGTGAATGTACCCCTTCTTTAGAATCTCTTCAAGCCATAATTGCAACTCTTTTAGCTCTGGCGTACTCATTCTATAAGGAGCTTTCGACACTGGAGCTGCTCCAGGCATCAAATTTATAGAAAAATCGATGTCTCTCTTTGGAGGTAGTCTAGGTACCTCCTGAAATACGTCTTCGAACTCTGTGAGTACCTCATGGTCTCCAATCCTTGAGACTTCATCTCTGGATGCTTCCTCCACACGGGCTGCACACAATTGACAACCTTTTCTGTAGCACTTCTTCAGCTGCATGGGTAAGATTTATTTAAAAACCACAACTCTAAGAATCCATTGGACTGTTTTTCAATTCCCCTCCTCATCCATGCATGTAAACCTCTTGTTACGATAGTCCAGGAGGGCATGGTTTTGGTCCAACCAGTCCATTCCAATTAAACAGTCATAAGAGCCTAAAGGAAGAATATTCAATTCAACCTTCTTGCTCAGTCCTTTCATGTCCATAGGACACAACTTCACCAACTCAACGACTTTCCTCTTGGTTCCTATAGCCATCTGTACTAACCAAGACTTTTCATGTTTGTTTCTTGATAAATGCAAACTTTCCACCACCCTAGGATCTACATAACTATGGCTAGCCCCTGAATCAATTAAAATACTAAATGGTCGGTTGTTAATCATACCTTCCACTTCAATCATGTGCGATTGAAATTCAACTTGCTTGTTGTCCAGCGCTGCATAAATCCTTGGCATTCTACTGCCCATATCCTCCATTGTTTCAGCTTGCTGAACATTGTGGATGGTTCTTTCTTTATCTTTTCTGTGGGGGCAGTCTCTGTACCTATGGTTTCCTTTAAAACCCCAACACTCCATAGGTGGCGGTCTTGGCATTTTCTCACCCACTTCAGCCTTCCTGGGCTCTCTAAAGGATGGCTATCCATGAGGACATTTTTCTGAAAAAGGGAGGCTTGTTTCCCTTCAGCCTCTGCTCTTTCCTGAACTTCTTTTGATCATCCCAAGCCTTCCGAAAAGTAGGCCTTTCTCTTTGCTGTTCATACAAGCATTTTCCCCTTCTTATTGTTTCTTCCATAGTCTTGGAATCATCATACTGGATCTTGTCACTAATGGAAGGTGGAAGTCCACTCAGATATCTATGAATCTTGATAGTCTCATCTTTGATGAATGGAACATACTTCAGTAGTTCCAAAAACCTTCGTTCGTATTCATCAATGGTCATGTTGCCTAGCTTGAGTTCGAAGAACTCCTTCATATTTCTGTCATAGTATCTTTTAGTCAGGTATTTCTTCTTGAAATATCCCTTGAACTCCTTCCAAGTGATATCTTTCTCTATGATGTGCTGCACCTGCACAAACTGATCCCACCACATGGATGCTTTTCCTTTCAATTGATACATCGCAATTCTTCCTTCTGCATGAGCGGAATAATTCTGCAGTTGGAAATATTTTCTCATGCCAAGCAACCAGGTTTTAACATATTCCTCCTTCTTATGTTCTCCATCAAACGTTGGAGGCTTGATCTTGTTCATCTCTCCCTTCAATTCATCCACTCCAGATCTTTGGTGTTTTCTGGTAGGGGACGTGCTTGAACTACTGTGTGCTTCCTTACTGGAATGCTTTGGGGAGTGATGACAATGTCTGCTGACACTCCTTGATATTATTTTCCTCTCAGGGTTCCTGCGACTCTCTATCTTGCTTGATTCACTCTCCTTTTCAAATTTCTTTTCTATTCTTTCCAGACTCTTCAACATCCTTAAGTTGAATTGACCCTGCCTATCCCTGAATTTCATGAGCTTTTGGCTATCATCTCGGCGAGCCTGGGCATCTTTCTGCAATCTTTCAATGAGTTTCATCATATGTCTTTCCTTATCCATCTCTTTTCCATGCCCATTAGAGTTTGATCCTTCAATTCCCAAGTTGACATCCCTTCCTACTCTTTCGTTCTCTGAATTGGAGGCAATATGCACCTCTTCAATTTCTATACTCGACTGTCCTGACACTCATTGAACTCTGCACACACAACGTGCAGTCAACCGAAGTTTGTTAGGCCTTTAACCCTTAATAAAAACCACAACATTCATTAACCAACATGAATAAGAAAACGTTTCAAATTCACTAAATTTTTTGAGCCCTGCTTGGCTCTGCAAATTTTCGGGACTTCGTTTTTTTCAGGTTTTCTTTTTGTCCACGAGGATCCAATAGTTAAATCCTTGATAGTTCTTATGTCCTTTGAAAATTTCAGGATTTTAGAACTTCGATGTTTCGGGTTTCAGGGTTTTTGGTCCCCGGAGGTTCTCGCACTCGCTTCCCTCTCCAACTCTTGACTCCCGAGCTTCCAACCTCTCTTCCCCTGGGCCCATAGCACAACCATCACAAACCTCAGTAGGGATTTCGAGACTCGACACTTCAGGTTTTTGGGTCTTCGGTACCCGAGATTTCATGATGCAGTGACTCCCAACCCCATGCCACTCCAACTCCCGAATTCTGAAATTCCGATATACTTTACTCTTCGGGCCCATAGCACAGCTGTCACCCTTAACCACGATGGTGCATGGCATGTTCAGGAGGGTTCATGTCACCTTTGGTGACATCATTGGGTCCCACCATTCTCGCTTGTCTTCTCGACTCACTGGCACATGGTACACACTCATGTGTCCACGTCCATTCCAAGGCAATCCAATGGTTAGACTTATCTTAGATCTATGACGTAGATCTTTTCGACGTTTCAGGGTTTTGGGCATTGGGAGTTCATGAATATCCACCTCTCAAACTTCCATTTTCCGAAATCGCAAAATTATGGTCTATTCTTCCACTTGATCAAGCGATCAAGTTCCTCTCTTACGATCTACGGTGTAGATCATTTCTGAATTTTGGGTTTCTCTATTTCGTGACTTACGAAAATAGGGTTCTTCCCCTTTGGTTTATTGGGTGCCGAAACGCCGTCCGACAACCACGTGCCCCCCCGATGGACGGTCCCGATGAATTTGGGATTTTGCGTATCACAATTTCCACACTCCTGTGCAACTCGAAATGGTTTTTAAACCTTGTGCACATTTTCCAGATCTGACGGTCCTGAGGGTTCTCCTTTTCCCCGAACAGATCCTATGGCTTCAACACTTTTGGTGTAGAGTCCTCTCTCCATGTGGCCAAATTCCACCCTGGTTGTGCTTTCATAACACCACCACACCTCCTGAGATTTGTAATATGGTCAAGTAACTCGTTGACACTCAGGAGCATTCACAGGTCCGAAATTGGTCCTCCAGACACAATTTCTCCTCAAACCCTCAGTCCAATGACCACTCAACTGGCCCATGGCTCAACGTCGAAACCTTGGCTCTGATACCAAAATCTAACACCCTTTCATACTGTAACGCTCTGATACCAAACTGTAGAACCCTTTCATACTATAACGCTATGATACCAAACTGTAATGACCCCATTCCGGGCCGAGCAGGCGCTACTTCGCAGAATAACAATCTCATACTTAATTCTATATATAAGACATGCATTTAAGCAAATGAAACACATTTAAACTTAGAGTAACCATAAGAATTACTACTATTATAAATAATCAATGGATTTAACATTAAATTGTTTGCATAGTAGAATACATGATAAATATAATACACATACATGCAAAAAAGTAATTAAAACATCATCTGGTACTTATCTTTGAAATGGTGGTAATTCCACCAAACAGGTGCAGGCCTTCCACGAACCTCCCAGCCTTAGACCACATTGCTCATCAAGCTCAGCATTGGGTCACCCCCGAGCTAGGACTAAGCTCCACCCCCAAGGCAAGGAATCCTAGGGTAGGCTGAGGTTACAGGGAAAACACACAGTCACAAGGAAGGAATTCTCTCCCAGGAACCACTTATGCCCATTTCCCACAAACTCTCCTTCCCCACATGCCTGTTCCACCCCAGGAGTATACACCTTCTCTATCACCTAGACAATCCTTTGACTGCTAACCTCCCTTGCCTTGGGTTTCAACAATAGACCAGACCGTATCAGAAGTCTCCGAGCTCTGTGGCAGCTACATGGTTCCTTCCAGGAGTTCTCTCCTTCCTCTGCGCACTCTCTCAACTAGAGAGAGTCACTCATAGGCCCAACAACCTGCTCTTCCAACTTCAACCACCTCTCTCACCTGGAGAGAGTGTTTTACAAATTGGCCAACAAGCCACACGCAGTCCAGCACTCCATGACCATAACAGATAATGGGGAAAACAAACATGGGCTTTTCAAAGAGGCTCAACAATGACAGTTTGGTATCAGAGCCAAGGTTTCGACGCTGAGCCTACATGGGCTAGTTGAGTGGTCTTTGGACTGAGGGTTTGAGGAGAAATTGTGCCTGGAGGACCAATTTCGAACCTTTGAATGCTCCTGAGTGTCAAGGAGTTACTTGACCATATTACAAAGCTCAGGAGGTGTAGCGGTGTTATGAAACCACAAATGGGGTGGCATCTAGCCACAGGGAGAGAGGACTCCACACCAAAAGTGTTGGAGTTGTAGGATCTATTCGGGGAAAAAGAGAACCCTCGTGACCATCAGATCTGAAAACATGCGCAAGGTTTAAAAACCCTTTCGAGTTGCATAGGAGTGTGGAAATCACAATACACGAAATCCTGAATTCATCGGGACCATCCATCGGGGGGTATGTGGCTGCCGGACGATGTTTTGACATTTGGTAAACCAAAGGGGAAGAACCCTATTTTTGTAAGTCACGAAATAGCGAAACCCAAAATTCCGAAACGATCTACACTGTATATTGTAAGAGAGGAACTTGACCGTTTGATCAAGTGGAAAAATAGACCATAATTTCACGATTTCAGCAAACGAAAGTTCGAGAGGTGGAGATGCATGAACTCCCAATGCCCGAAACCTCGAAATGACGAAAATATCTACGCTGTAGATCTAAGAGAAGTCTAATTGTTGGATTGCCTTGGAATGGACGTGGACACATGGGTGTGCACCATGTGCTAGTGAGTCGAGAAGACAAGCAAGAATGGTGGGACCTGATGACGTCACCAAAGGTGACTTGGACCCTCCTGAATGTACCACGTGCCACTATGGTTAAGGGTGACAGCTATGCTATGGGCTCGGAGAGTAAAGTAAATCGGAATTTCGGAATTTGGGAGTTGGAGTAACATGGGGTTGGGAGTCACTGCTTCGTGAACTCCTGGGTACTGAAGACCCAAAAACCCAAAGTGCTGAGTCCCAAAATCCCTACCGGGGTTGGCGATAGCTGTGCTATGGGCCCAGGGGAAGAGAGGTTGGAAGTTTGAGAGTCAGGATTTGGAGAGGGAAGCGAGTACGAGAACCTCCAGGGACAAAAATCCCTGAAACCCGAAACACTGAAGTTTCAAAATCCCAAAATTTTTGAAGGACCTAAGAACTGTTGAGGATTTAACTGTTGGATCCTCGTGGAAAAAAAAAAACCCTGAAAAAACTGAAGTCCCGAAGTCCCGAAGTCCTGAAAATTTGCAGAGCCAAACAGGGCTCAGAAAACTTAGTGAATTTGAAATGTTTTCTTATTCATGTTGGTTAATGAATGTTGTGATTTTTATTAAGGGTTTAAGGCCTGACAAACTTCGGTTGATTGCACATTTTGTGTGCAGAGTTCAACGAGTGTCAGAACAACCGAGTATACAATGGAAGAGGTTTAGATTGCCTCTGAAACAGAGGACAAAAGGGTAGGAAGGGACGTCAACTCGGGAATCGAAGGATCAAACTCTAATGGGCATGGAAGAGAATTGGATAAGGAAGGACATATAATGAAAATCATTGAAGGATTGCAGAGAGATGCCCAGGCTCACCAAGATGATAGCCAAAAACTCATGAAAGTCAGGGATAGGTAGGGTGAATTCAACTTAAAGATGTTGAAGATCCTGGAAATAATAGAAAGGAAAATGGAAAAGGAGAGTGACACAAGAAAAATAGGGAGTCGCAGGACCCCTGAGAGAAAAATAAGATCGAGGAGTGGTAGCAGACATCATCATCGCTCCACAAAGCATTCCAGTAGGGAAGCAAACAGTAGTTCAAGCTCGTCCCCTACCAGAAAACACTGAAGATTTGGAGTGGATGAATTGAAGGGAGAGATGAACAATATCAAGCCTCCAACATTCGATGGAGAACATAAGAAGGAGGAAGATGCCGAAATCTGGTTGCTTGGCATGAGGAAATATTTCCAACTGCAGAATTATTCCGCTCATGTAGAAGGAATAATTGCGATGTATCATTTGAAAGGAAAAACATCCATGTGGTGGGATTAGTTTGTGTAGGTGCAACACATCAGAGAGAAAGATATCACTTGGAAGGCGTTCAAGGGATATTTTGAGAAGAAATACCTGACTAAAAGATACTATGACAGAAAGATGAAGGAGTTCCTCAAACTCAAGCTAGGCAGCATGACCATTGATGAATATGAACGAAGGTTTTTGGAACTACTGAAGTATGTTCCATTCATAAAAGATGAGACTGTCAAGATTCAAAGATATCTGAGTGGACTGGCACCTTCCATTAGTGACAAGATCTAGTATGACGATCCCAAGACTATGGAAGAAACAATAAGAAGGGAAAAATGCTTGTATGAACAACAAAGAGAAAGGCCTACTTTTCAGAAGGCTTGGGATGATCAAAAGAAGTTCAGAAAAGAGCAGAGGCTGAAGGGAAACAAGCCTCCCTTTTTTAGAAATAGTCCTCAGGGACAACCATCCTTTAGAGAGCCCAGGAAGGCTGAAGTGGGTGAGCAAATGCCAAGACCACCACCTATGGAGTGTTGGGGTTGTAAAGGAAACCATAGGTACAAAGACTGCCCCCACAAAAAAGATAAAGCGAGAACTGTACACAATGTTAAACAAGCTGAAACAATGAATGATATGGGTAGTAGAATGCCAAGGATCTACGCATCCCTGGACAACAATAAAGATGAATTTCAATCGCACATGATTGAAGTGGAAGTTATGATTAACAACCGACCATTTAGTATTTTAATCGATTTAGGGGCTAGACATAGTTATGTAGATCCTAGGGTGGTGGAAAGTTTGCATTTATCAAGAAACAAACATGAAAAGTCTTGGTTAGTACAGTTGGCTACAGGAACCAAGAGGAAAGTCGTTGAGTTGGTGAAATCTTGTCCTGTGGACATGAAAGGACTGAGCATGAAGGCTGAATTGAATATTCTTCCTTTAGGCTCTTATGACTGTTTAATTGGAATGGACTGGTTGGACCAGCACCATGCCCTCCTAGACTTTCGTAACAAGAGGTTTACATGCATGGATGAGGAGAGGAATCAGAAAATAGTCCAAGGGATTCTTAGAGCTATGGCTGTTAGAGAAATCTCAGCCATGCAGCTGAAGAAGTGCTACAGAAAAGGTTGTCAATTGTTTGCAGCCCTTGCGGAGGAAGCATCCAAAGATGAGGTCTCAAGGATTGGAGACCATGAGGTACTCACAGAGTTTGAAGACATATTTCAGGAGGTACCTGGACTACCTCTGAAGAGAGACATCGATTTTTCTATAAATTTGATGCCTGGAGCAACTCCAGTGTCGAAAGCTCCTTATAGAATGAGTACGCCAGAGCTGAAAGAGTTGCAATGGCAGCTTGAAGAGCCTCTAAAGAAGGGGTACATTCACCCCAGTGTGTCACCTTGGGGTGCCCCAGTCCTGTTCATGAAGAAGAAGGATGGGACGTTGAGGTTGTGCATTGATTTCCGACAGTTGAACAAGGTAACTGTCAAGAACAAGTATCCTCTGTCGAGGATCGATGATCTTTTCGATTAGTTGAAGAGTGCGAAAATATTTTCGAAGACAGATCTCAGATCAAGATATCACTAAGTAATAATAAAGGATGAGGACATCAGCAAGACCGCCTTTAGAACAAGGTATAGTCATTACGAGTTCACAGTGGTGTCGTTTGGACTGTCAAACGCAGCTACTGTTTTTATGTGCTTGATGAATGGTGTATTCAGGGACTATTTAGACAAGTTTTTCATAGTCTTCCTGGATGACATCTTGGTGTATTCCAAGTTAGAGGAAGAGCATGAACAACACCTGAGACTGGTGTTGCAAGTGTTGAGAGGACACTAACTGTATGCCAAATTGAGCAAATGCTCATTTTACTAAAGGTGGATCCATTACTTGGGGCACATTATTTCAGAAGAAGGGATCGTTGTGGATCCGAAAAAGGTTGAGGCCATCCGAGAATGGTCAGCACCAAGGAATGTGGCAGAAGTCAGACCCTTTATGGGTCTAGCAGGCTATTACAGAAGATTTATAGCAGGGTTCTCAAAGATAGCTCATCCTATAACTTCCTTGCAAAGGAAGGAGAAAACGTTTCAGTGGACTGAAGAGTGTGAGAATAGTTTCGAGCGATTGAAGAGGTTGTTAACTAGCGCTCCAATCTTGAGGATTGCAGATCCAAATGTGGATTTCATGGTGTGCACAGATGCATGTAAGGAAGGGTTGGGAGGAGTTCTCAACCAAGATGGATTTGTAATCTGTTATGATTCCAGGAAGCTGAAAGAGCATGAAAAGAATAATTCCACTCACGATTTGGAGCTGGCAGCAATCATCCACGCTCTGAGGAAATGGAGACATTACCTCATGGCAAGGAGATTCAAATTGAGAACAGACCACAATAGTCTGAAATATTTGTTTGATTAGCCGACTTTAAACGCTAGACAAAGTAGGTGGCTGGAGTTTCTGTGCGAATACGAATTTTGATATCAACCATATCAAAAGAAAGGAAAACAAGGTGGTTGATGCACTCAGTAGAAAGGTGCACGAATTACATGCTACAGCCATTAGCATGTACAGGAATGATATCAAGGGTAGAATTTTGGAAGCTGCAAATGTTGATTTGCAGTACAGAGACTTAGTAGCAAAGCTACAGCAACGTGAAAGACCATAGAAAAAGGAAAGTTACACCTTGGAAGCTGATGGATTACTTCTGTATAAAAACATAGTGTATATACCCAATGTTTAAGAATTGAAACTTGTGATTCTAAAAGAAATGCATAACGTGACTTATGCTGGACACCCTAGATATCATAAGACTGTGGCAGCAATCAAAAGACATTACTTTTGGTTTGGTATGAAGAGGGAGATTGTTGAATACATCGCCAGATGTATCGAGTGCAAGAAAGTTAAGGCTAAGCATAGGCACCCAGTGGGGTTGATGCAGTGTTTGCCCATTCCTGAGTGGAAGTGGGAAGTGGTGACCATGGACTTTATTACAAGATTGACCGGAATGAGCAAGCAACACGATTCGATCATGGTTGTGGTGGAAAAACTTACAAAATCTGCCCATTTTATTCCACTGAAAACCACTCACAAGGCAGCAGATGTTGTTGATATCTTCTTAAAAGAAGTGGCACGCTTGCAGGGAATTCCTAAAATGATTGTGTTTGATAGGGACCAGAAATTCACCTCGAATTTCTGGAAAGAACTGTTCAAAGGATTTGTAATGAATCTGAATTTTAGTACAGCATATCATCCCGAGTCTGATGGACAGACAGAGAGGATGAACAGAGTAATATAAGACATGTTGAGAATGTACGTGATGGACAAACCATCAAGATGGGAAGACTACCTGCATTTGGTAGAATTCGCCTACAATAATGGGTATCATGCATCATTGAAGATGAGCCCATTTGAAGCACTTTATGGAAGAAAGTTCAACACTCCAATGAGATGGGATAATCTAGCTGACAGAGCAGTAGTTGGGCCAGAGTTGCTCAAGGAGATGGAGGACCAAATGATAAAAATTAAATAGAATTTGAAAGCTACCCAAGACAGGCAGAAAAGTTATGCTGATAAGAATAGAACCCACCGAGAATTCAAAGTGGGTGATCATGTTTTCCTGAAAGTTAAAACTAACAGGAGTTCCTTGAAGCTGGGAAGTTGCGCCAAGTTGGCAACAAGATTTTGTGGGCCATTTGAAATCCTGGAAAGGATTGGGCCAGTTGCATACATGCTTGCATTACTTGCATCTATGATTGTACATAATGTGTTTCATGTTTCATTTCTTAAGAAATATATACCTGATACTAATCATGTTATCGACTGGAATGTGATTCAGGTCAAACCAGAAGGTGTCCTGCAAGTGCATCATGTGTGCATATTGGATAGGAAAATAAAACAGCTCCAGAATTGAGCTATAAATCTTGTAAAGGTATAGTGGACCTGGTACGGTCCTAAGGATGCAACATGGGAGTGTGGAGATGTTATGCAGGCAGAGTACCCGCATCTTTTTGAAAATTTTGAAAAGCTTGCAGATGTTGTGTAAAGTTGCATTGAGGACAGTGCAGAAATAAGGGGAGGGGGATTGTAATGTCCCCAAGGCCGAGCCCTGTTGTAAATATTGGTTATAAAATGAACTGTAAATATGTTTTATAGGCTAGTGAGCCAAGTTTTTATAAGTTGGTGGGCTTATGAGATTGTTATGCCAGAGAGCCTAAGGGTTGAAGGCCAAGAGCCTGATTTTGTACATGTATCAATGCAGAAAATTAATAAAATATAAACACCACTGCATGCAGACCAACCACGATGAATGAGTGATGGGGGACTAAGCTTCCACAGAGTGGGCAAGGGATTAGGGGCTGGAAGGTGGGAAGAGGGGTTAAGTGTTGATCCTAGGGGGGGATAAGCCTAGGGGCTTAAGTCCTTAGGGAATAATATTTTAATATTATTCCAAGGAAGACCATGTGAAATATATGTTTTATCCTAAGTTCTTTTGGAATGAAAAGTGACTTCCAAATGGGGAGGAATGAATGTTGATGGAACACATGAAGTTTTCATGGGTGACAGGTGTCAATCCAAGCACATGCAGATAAAACAACCGAGATGATTCGTGGTGGGGGTTCCTCTTCCATTCTACCCGACCATCTGAGCGTGAATAGGTATGACCTTTGCAGGAGACCTCGTGCATCTTCTTAACCGTACATCCCCTGAACCAGAAGCCTATGTTGATTTCTGGAAAAAGCCGATGCATCCTCTATCTAAGTAGATTGAGCTTGTGTGTGGAGTCTCTGTCCCAAAGCCATAACCGTGAGACCATCTTGTCATTGCTGAGCCTGTTTGGAAAGCCCATGTCTGTTTTCCCCATTCGTTGTTGTGGTCACGCAGTGTTGGACTACATGTGGCTTGTTGGATAATTTGTACAACACTCTCTCTAGGTGAGAGAGGTGATTGAAGTTGGAAGAACAGGTTTCTTTTCCTGTGAGCGACTCTCTCCAGGTGAGAGAGTGCACAGTAGAAGGAGAGAACTCCTAGAAGAAACCCTGTAGCTACCATAGAGCTCAGAGATTTTTGGTCTGGTCTGTTTCTCAAACCCAAGGCAAGGGAGGTTAGCATCCGAAGGACTGTCTAGGTGACAGAGAAGGTGTATACTCCTGGGGTGGAACAGGCATGTGGGGAAGGATAGTCTATGGCAATGAGTATGAGTGGTTCCTGGGAGAAAATTCCTTCCTTGTGACTGTGTGTTTTCCCTGTAACCTTAGCCTAGCCTAGGATTCCTTTCCTTGGGGGTGGAGATTAGTCCTAGCTCGAGGGTGACCCACTGCTGAGCTTGATGAGTAATGTGGTCTAAGGCTGGGAGGTTCGTGGAAGGATTGCACCTGGTTGGTGGAATTACCACCATTTCAAAGATAAGTACCAGATGATGTTATAATTACTTTTCTGCATATCTATGTATTATATTTATCATGTATTCTATTGTGCAAACGATTTAATGTTTAAGCCATTGATTATTTATAATAGAAGGAATTATTATGGTTACTCTAAGTTTAAATGTGTTTCATTTGCTTAAATGCATGTATTATATATAGAATTAAGTATGAAATTGTTATTCTGCAAATTAGCGCCTACCTGACCCAGAATGGGGGCGTTACAGTTTGGTATCAGAGCGTTACAGTATGGAAGAGTTCTACAGCATGATCGAATCATGTTGCTTGCTTGTTCTGGGAAATCCTGTAATAAAATCCATGGTCACCACTTCCCACTTCCACTCAAGAATGGGAAAAGGCTGCAGCAACCCCGCTGGGTGCCTATGCTCAACCTTAATTTTCTGGCACTCCATACATATGGCAATGTATTTAGTGATCTCCCTCTTCATACCTGGCCAAAAGTAATGTCTTTTGACTGCTACCAAAGTCTTCTGATATCCAGGGTGTCCAACATAAGTCACGTTATGCATTTCTTTTAGAATCGCAAGTTTCAATTCTTGGACATTGGGTATATACACTCTATTTTTATACAGAAGTAATCCATCAGCGTCCAAGGTGTAATTTTCCTTTTTCTATGGTCTCTCACGCTACTGTAGCTTTTCTACTAAGTCTCTGTACTGCAAATCAGCATTTGTAGCTTCCAAAATTCTACCCTTGATATCAGTCATGTACATGCTAATGGTTGTAGCATGTAATTTGTGCACCTTTCTGCTAAGTGCATCAACCACCTTGTTTTCCTTTCCTTTGATATGCTTGATGTCAAAGTTGTATCCACACATAAACTCCAGCCACCTACTTTGTCTAGCGTTTAAAGTCAGTTGATCAAACAAATATTTCAGACTGTTGTGGTTTGTTCTCAATTCGAATCTCCTTCCCATGAGGTAATGTCTCCATTTCCTAAGAGAGTGGATGATTGTTGCCAGCTCCAAATCGTGAGTGGCATTATTCTTTTCATGCTCTTTCAGCTTCCTAGACTCATAACAGATTACAAATCCATCTTGGCTAAGAACTCCTCCCAAACCTTCCTTACACGCATCTGTGCACACCATGAAATCCACATTTGGATCTGCAATCCTCAAGATTGGAGCATTGGTTAATAGCTACTTCAATCGCTGGAAACTGTTCTCACACTCTTCAGTCCACTGAAACTTTTTCTCCTTCCTTTGCAAGGAAGTGATAGGATGAGCTATCTTTGAGAACCCTACTATAAATCTTATGTAATAGCCCGCTAGACCCATAAAGGATATGACTTCCGCCACATTCCTTGGCACTGACCATTCTCGGATGGCCTCAACCTTTTCAGGAACCACAACGATCCCTTCTTCTGAAATAATGTGCCCCAAGTAATGGATCTGCCTTCAATAAAATGAGCATTTGCTCAATTTGGCATACATTTGGTGTCCTCTCAACACTTGCAGCACTAGTCTCAGGTGTTGTTCATGCTCTTCCTCTTACTTGGAATACACCAAGATGTCATCCAGGAAGACTATGACAAACTTGTCTAAATAGTCCCTGAATACACCATTCATCAAGCACATAAAAACAACAGGTGTGTATGACAGTCCAAACGGCACCACTGTGAACTTGTAATGACCATACCTTGTTCTAAAGGAGGTCTTGCTGATGTCCTCATCCTTTATTCTTACCTGGTGATATCCTGATCTGAAATCTATCTTCGAAAATATTTTCGCACCCTTCAATTGATCGAAAAGCTCATCGATCCTCGACAGAGGATACTTGTTCTTAACAGTTACCTTGTTCAACTGCCAGAAATCAATGCACAGCCTCAACGTCCCATCCTTCTTCTTCATGAACAGGACTGGGGCACCCCAAGGTGACACACTGGGGTGAATGTACCCCTTCTTTAGAAGATCTTCAAGCTGCAATTGCAACTCTTTCAGCTCTGGCATACTCTATCTATAAGGAGCTTTCGACACTGGAGCTGCTCCAGGCATCAAATTTATAGAAAAATCGATGTCTCTCTTCGAAGGTAGTCCAGGTACCCCCTGAAATATGTCTTTGAACTCTGTGAGTACCTCATGGTCTCCAATCCTTGAGACTTCATCTCTGGATGCTTCCTCCACACGGGTTGCAAACAATTGATAGCCTTTTCTGTAGCACTTCTTCAGCTACATGGCTGAGATTTCTCTAACAGCCACAGCTCTAAGAATCCCTTGGACTATTTTCCAATTCCCCTCCTCATCCAGGCATGTAAACCTCTTATTACAACAGTCCAGGAGGGCATGGTTCTGGTCCAACCAGTCCATTCCAATTAAACATTCATAAGAGCCTAAAGGAAGAATATTCAATTCAGCCTTCGTGCTAAGTCCTTTCATGTCCATAGGAAAGGACTTCACCAAATCAGTGACTTTCCTCTTGGAAGAGGAAAGTCAAGTTCCTCTCTTATGATCTACGGTGTAGATCGTTTCCGAATTTTGGGTTTCTCTATTTCACGACTTACAAAAATAGGGTTCTTCCCCTTTGGTTTACCAGGCGCCGAAACGCCATTCGACAGCCATGTGCCCCCCAATGGATAGTCCCGACGAATTCAGGATTTCGTGTATCGCGATTTCTACACTCCTATGCAACTCAAAAGGGTTTTTAAACATTGCGCACATTTTCCAGATCTGACAGTCATGAGGGTTCTCCTTTTCCCCGAACAGATCCTATGGCTCCAACACTTCTAGTGTGGAGTCCTCTCTCCTTGTGGCCAGATGCCACCCCGGTTTTGGTTTCATAACACCGCTACACCTCCTGAGTTTTGTAATACGATCAAGTAACTCCTTGAAACTCAGGATCATTCAAAGGTATGAAATTGGTCCTCCAGACACAATTTCTCCTCAAACCCTCGGTCCAAAGACCACTCAACTAGCCCATCTAGGCTCAGCATTGAAATCTTGGCTCTGATACCAAACTGTAGCACTCTTCCATACTGTAACACTCTGATACCAAACTGTAACACCCCCATTCCGGGCCGGGAAGGCGCTACTTCATGGAATAACAATTTCATACTTAAATCTATATATAAGACATGCACTTAAGCAAATGAAACACATTTAAACTCAGAGTAACCATAAGAATTACTGCTTTTATAAATAATCAATGGCTTAAACATTAAATCGTTTGCACAACAGAATACATGATAAATATAATACACAAATATGCAGAAAAGTAATTAAAACATCATCTGGTACTTATCTTTGAAACGATGGTAATTCCACCAACCAGGTGCAGGCCTTCCACGAACCTCCCAGCCTTAGACCACACTGCTCATCAAGCTCAGCAGTGGGTCACCCCCAAGCTGGGACTAAGCTCCACCCTCAAGGAAAGGAATCCTAGGATAGGCTGAGGTTACATGGAAAACACACAATCACAAGGAAGGAATTTTCTCCCAGGAACCACTCATACTCACTGCCACAAAATCTCCTTCCCCACATGCCTGTTCCACCCTAGGAGTATACACCTTCTATGTCACCTAGACAGACCTTCGGTTGCTAACCTCCCTTGCCTTGGGTTTCAGCAATAGACTGGACCGGAAATATCTGAGCTCTGTGGCAGCTACAGGGTTCCTTCCAGGATTTCTCTCCTTCCACTACACACTCTCTAACCTGGAGAGAGTCGCTCACAAGAAAAGAAACTTGTTCTTTCAACTTCAATCACCTCTCTCAGCTGGAGAGAGTGTTGTACAAACTGGCCAACAAGACACACGTAGTCCAACACTGCGTGACCACAACAACCAATGGGGAAAATAGACACGGGCTTTCCAAATAGGCTCAACAATGACAGGATGGTCTCACGGTTATGGCTTTGGGACAGAGACTCCACACATATGATCGATATGCTCAGATAGAGGATGCATCATCTTTTTCCAGAAATCATCACAGGCTTTTGGTTCAGGGGATGTATGGTTCAAAAGATGCACGAGGTCTCTTGCAGAGGTCAGAATGATTCACGCTCAGACGATCAGGTAGAATGGAAGAGGAACCCCCACCACGACTCATCTCAGTCATTTTATCTGCATGTGCTTGGGTTGACACTTATCACCCATGAAAAATGCATGCGTTCCATCAGCATGCGTTCCTCCCCATTTGGAAGTCACTTGTCATTCCAAAAGAACTTAGGATAAAACATATATTTCACATGGTCTTCCTTGGAATAATATTAAAATATTATTCCCTAAGGACTTAAGCCCCTAGGCTTATCCCCCCCTAGGCTCAACACTTAACCCCTCTTCCCACCTTCCAACCCCTAATCCCTTGCCCACTCCGTGGAATCTTAGTCCCCCATCACTCATTCATTGTGGTCGGTCTGCACACGACGGTGTTTATATTTTATTAATGTTCTGCATTGATACATGTACAAAATCAGGCTCTTGGCCTTCAACCGTTAGGTTCTCTGGCCTAACAATCTCATAAGCCCACCAACTTATAAAAACTTGGCTCACCAGCCTATAAAACATATTTACAATTCATTTTATAACCAAGATTTACAACATGGCTCGACCTTAGGGACATTACAATCTAAATCGTTTGCACAACAGAATACATGATAAATATAATACATAGATATGCAGAAAAGTAATTAAAACATCATCTGGTACTTATCTTTGAAACGATGGTAATTCCACCAACCAGGTGTAGGCCTTCCATGAACCTCCCAGCCTTAGACCACACTGCTCATCAAGCTTAGTAGTGGGTCATCCCCGAGCTGGGACTAAGCTCCATCCCCAAGGCAAGGAATCCTAGGCTAGGCTGAGGTTACAGGGAAAACACACAGTCACAAGGAAGGAATTCTCTCCTAGGAACCACTTATGCCCACTGCCCATAGACTCTCCTTCCCCACATGCCTATTGCACCCCAAGAGTATACACCTTCTCTGTCACTTAGACAGTCCTTCAGCTGCTAACCTCCCTTGCCTTGGGTTTCAGCAACAGACTGGACCGGAAGTCTCTGAGCTCTGTGGTAGCTACAGGGTTCCTTCCAAGAGTTCTCTCCTTCCTCTGCACACTCTCTCACCTGCAGAGAGTCGCTCACAGGCCCAACAACCTGCTCTTCCAACTTCAACCACCTCTCTCACCTGGAGAGAGTGTTTTACAAACTGGCCAACAAGCCACAAATAGTCCAGCACTGCGTGACCACAACAACCAATGGGGAAAATAGACATGGGATTTCCAAACAGGCTCAACAATGACAGGATGGTCTCCCAGTTATGGCTTTGGGAGAGAGACTCCACACAAAGGATCGATCTGCTCAGAAAAGGGATGCATCGGATTTTCCAGAAATCAACATAGGCTAGCCCCGAAATCAACACACAGACCTCGTCCCCTGATTTCAGAATGGCACGAGGTCTCTTGCAGGGGTTGGATGGGTCGTATGGTTTAGAAGATGCACGGGGCTCTTCAAGAGGTCCGACAGGTTCACGCTCAGACATCCAGGTAGAATGGAGGAGGCCCCCCACCACGACTCATCTTAGCCATTTTTTTTTCATGGGCTTGGGTTGACACTTGTCACTCATGAAACTGCATGCCTTCCATCAGCATGAGTTCCTCCCCATTTGGAAGTCACTTGTCATTCCACAAAAGAACTTAGGATAAAACATATAATTCACATGGTCTTTTTGGAATAATATTAAAATATTATTCCCAAGGAATTAAGCCCCTAGTCTTAGCCCCCTAAGCTCAACACTTAGCCCCTCTTCCCACCTTCCAACCCCTAATCCCTTGCCCACTTTGTGGAAGCTTAGTCCCCCATCACTCATTCATCTTGGTTAGTCTGCACGCGGCGGTGTTTATATTTTATTAATGTTCTGCATTGATATATGTACAAAATCAGGCTCTTGGCCTTCAACCCTTAGGTTCTCTGGCCTAACATTCACATAAGCCCACCAGCTTATATAAACTTGGCTCACCAACCTATAAAACATATTTACAATTCATTTCATAACCAAGATTTACAACAGGGCTCGACCTTGGGGACATTACAAATGGTGCAAATAGTAGATATGGAAATGTTTATAGACTTGTAAACATGAATTATAATCCATTTAACCCATTAATGGATCAAAATATTGTATGTTACAAGTGAAATAATCTTGGACAGAAAGCATGAGATTGCACAGAGATGAATGAATATAATCGTATGCCAAATGTCCCTATACCAACTACAACATTGAAAAGGAAAGAAATTCCACACAATGAAAATTGTCGAATAACATTGGTCGCTAAAGAATGCAAAGAAGAAGGTGAATGGTTCATACACATTGGGTGCTCATCTCATATGATCGAAGATCAAAGCAAATTTGTCATCTTGAAGAAAAAAGGTGGAAATGTTGCATTTGGAGATGACTTATCTACCAAAATACTTGGAAAATGAACTGTAAGTCTTGGAAGTGAAAATGTAAAAGCAGGAAAAGTCCTATTGGTTGAATATCTGAAGCATAATCTCCTCAGTGTCAGCAAAATATGTGATCAAGGATACACTCACGTTTGACTCCCGAAAATGTAAAATCAGAGAAAATAACTCAGGAAGATTGGTTGCAATTGCAACAAGAAGACTAAACAACATATACATCCTAGAGATGAAAAAGAGAGAGAAGACAAAAGCCACACAAGAGGATTCCAAGGAAGAAAAAGTCCCAAAGACCAAAAATAAGGATGAAATATTATTGAGTGCCACATGTTCAGGGGGAGCATCCCTAAAGAAGAAGGTCAACTTATGCCATTGAAATCAGGGGGAGCAACCCCACCCTTTTCCATTGATGTCAAAGGGGGAGATAAATTGGGATCATGATGACAATGGTAGCATAAGTGTTGCCATCAATGACAAAGGGAGAGATTGTTGGCAGATTGGTTGTTGTCATTGATGTCAACCCTAGTAATTGGTTTTGGACCCCAATATTGATGAAGGTATTTGGACATGAAGGACAATGCACATGTAGATACAACACCCATGTAGATACAACACCCATGGATGGATAATATACATCATTGTTTCCGGTGGTAGGTGACACGCCACATGGATGCTCATGGTTTAGGAGAAATGAATTTTTGAAGATGACAAAGTGAATTGAAGAAGGAAGTACAAGTCGACCTTGAAGATACTTAAAGAAAATAATTACAAAATAAGAAAGTGTTAGGTCAGCCCTAAAGTTAAAAGGAAGTGACATAAAGGGTATAAATGTTGATTAAGGTTGGGTGTCATTGATGTCAACCCTTGAAGGAAGTTGGAGAACCCAGGTTTGGGTAATGGACCCAAGTTTATTTGATGGATAATGGTATGAGTTTTGATATATTTGCAGGCAATACTATTCTATATGGATAGTACATGTAATGAAATTTCCATTGGTATGTGGAAGGTCACATAACTCCTCACGGTTAGAGAGTTATGGCCATGTGAATTTGGAGAACCCTCATGAGTCATCTAGAAGCCCCAAAAGGTCAAAGTAGTCAAAGTGGTTTAAGATATTTTTAGAAGGTAAATAATAAAGTGGAGTGATAAGTGTACTATAATTTAAAGTGAATACAAAACAAATTATTTAAATAATAAAGTTAATGGAGAAATTACTAAGTTTGCAAGTGGTTAGAAGTGGGTTAGCCCTAAAATAAGGAAAGTGGTTTAAGATGGTTAGAAGGTAACCCCTTGAGGTAAAGTGAAGTGATGAGTGTACTATAAGTCAAAGTGGATACACAATAAATGATTAAAATAATAAAGTTAATGGAAAAATTACTAATTGGACAAGTGGTTAGAAGTTGGTTAACCCTAAAATAAGGAAAGTGGGTTAAGATGGTTAAAATGTAACCCCTTGAGGAAGCTGCATGCAAGTATAAATAAGAGGCGAGACTCTCTCATTTTACATCACACTTGAGAATATTGAATATCTACAGGTGACTGAGATAACCAAAGGATATCTAAGCCAAATTTCAGAGATAAGGTGAAGTAAAGAAGGCCGAAATTCAAGGGAGGATAAATTCTTTTGATGATGCTTTCTAAGGTATGTTATTTACAGGTCATCTCACCGTTTTCACAACAATTTTTTTTCTAGAATGATTCAAACCATGAAATTGATAGGACATTGAGAAAACATATCCAATTAGTTGTGGTACGAATTTAATCTTGTGGGTCGTTGTAGTTTGGGAGTTACACTTTGTGGAAAATAGGGTTTGTGGCTAGTCTTGAAACTAGTCTAAAACAGGTGTTTCGGGTAAAAACGTCATATATTATTCACAAAAGATCCAAATTAAGTAAGACAAAATGTGTTGGTTAGAGTACAATCTTTAGTATTATGTGTAAAATTTTCAGATCCATACAACAAATATTCCGTGCGGGGCACGCTCTACAAGTTCACTCTCTAGAATAAGCCAAAATTCAACAAGGTATGCCATTTTTCCTATAACTCCTTTTCTGAGAGGTTCCAAGTAGTGACACCTGGAAGAATTACAAAAAACAAACTAAAGAACATTGTGTACTATTTTCATATCTTTGTTCATTACAGGTACATAGTTATTATTATTTCAAGTTAGGGTTGTTGACTAATCCAAAACTAGTCATGTGAGACTAAAGAAAAGTTTCATGAAAGTGATAGTCTCTTGTTGTTAAATTTAAGGAAGTTTTGTAGGTATGTGATAATATACACCAGGTCTATTACAGAGTTAAAAATCAGATTTGGATGATGAAATTGATCAAGGATTTTTGTTGAGGTACATGTTAGGTACATGGTTGAGACAAGTAGTTGATGACTTGGCACATACATGAGGTGTATAGTTGATGATGTTGGTACATATTGATGAGTCATAGTTGATGAGTAGTTGATACATAATTGGTACATACTTGGTACATGGTTGGATGCACTTGTTTATGGCACAAGTTGATTACAGGTTGTTTGGTACAGGTTGGTGCATGGTTGATGCACTTGTTTATGGTACATGTTGATTACAGGTTGAGGTACAAGTTGATGCATGGTTCAGGTTTATTGGTACAAGTTTACAATGGTATATATCATAGTGATAGTGGTTCCATCATTCTACTTCTACTTCATGGCGGTTGGACAGGGCAAGGATAGGTGGTTGTAGCCACCTTCCGGTTGTAGATGAAGCTCATAGGGGTTTGTAGCCTCCTTCTGGTTGTAGCCAGAGAATTTGGGAGTTGGAGCTTCCCTCAGGTTGTAGCCCGATAAACTAGGGGGTTGGGGCCTTCTTCTAGTTGCAGCAGGAAAACAAAGGAAGTTGGTGCTTCCAATGAATGCAATGCTTCAAGACATATAAGAAAAAACATTTCGTGGTTTTCTCCTGCTTTGGGTTTCCACGTAAAACATTGGTGTACTGTGTATGTGTATGATTGTTCATTTGTTCATTGCTTATTTAATCTACAATTATTGGATGATAATGCTACATTGATATAACACTTAGATTATATGGTTAAAAAGGATTAGATTTCTCTATTACTAATTCACCCCCCCTCTCAGTGATCCAACAATTGGGATAAGAGCCAAGTTCCTTCAGAAATTAGTTTAACCATTGAAAGGTAGATCATGGAGAGAAACAACTTGTATAAAAATGGAATACCATAGTTTGATGGACAAAAGTATGCATTTTGGAGCATAAGGATGAAGACATATATACAGGCACATGGATTTGAAATTTGGCAATCAATTGTATATGGATACACAGTACCAACATTTCTGCCAACAAATGACAAAGCAACGAAACCCGATCAGAATAATTCCAAAGCCACAAATGCACTTCTGAATGGTCTGGGTGAAATGATATTCACCAAAGTTGCACATTGTAAATCCGCTAAAGAGATTTGGGACAAAATTCAAAATATTTATGAAGGAGATTCAAAAGTCAAAGCAACAAAGCTTCAAACTTACAAAGGTCAGTTCGAACAACCAAAGATGAATGAAGATGAAAATATTGCAGCTTACTTCTTATGAGTCGATGAAACAGTAAATGAAATCATAGGATTGGGAGAAGAAATTCAAGAATCTGTAATTGTTCAAAATGTACTAAGATCTCTTCCTATGAGATTTGACCCTAAGATATTAATGCTAGAAGAAAAATAAGATCTACACTAAATAAGCATGGATGAACTATATGGAATATTCACATCATATGAAATGAGAACTGAATAGGAAAATCCATATGTAAAAGAAGCAACCTTCAAAGCATCCAAAATATCAAAGCAAAAGGGAAAGCAAAAAGAAAAAGAACATAGCAACAATAGTGACGTCTCAGAAGCTGATGAAGAAGTGGCCAACTTTGTTAGAAGACTAAACAAGGGAATTGGCGGTAGGTATAGAGGTAAGCTTCCTTTAATTTGTTTTAATTGTGATGGTATTGGTCATTTTGCTAACAAATTTCCTCATAAGAAAAAGAGAAATGTGAGATGTCTTCTTTGGTGCATAAGCTTTTCTGGAAAACTTTCTTTGTGGTTCTTTTGAGTTTATATGTTTGTCTACAATGAGACAGAAAGGGTTCTATTCATGGCAGTAGAAGACTCTAATAAAGAAGACTCTGAAGTAGAATCCGAAGAAGCCGAAGAAGAAATTGACGAGGCAGAAGTTGACTACCAAGAGGAATTGATGAGTGCCATAGAAGTTATTAGAAGAGAAAAGAGGAAAAACAAGAAGCTACAAGCAGAACTAGACAAGAAAGAAGACACCCAGGAATTAGAACAAATGATCACAAATTTTAAGGTTCAAATTGAAGAAGATGAAAGAATTGAATAAGCACTCAAAAAACAACTAGAAGAAAGAGACAGTATCATTGAAAATTTGGAGGCAAAGATTGTCACATTAAGAAAAGATATTCAAAAGAAAAATATGCAGAACAATTCAAAAGTTTTGAATGACATTATCAATAGCCAAAGGCCTAATCATGACAAGTCCAAACTTGGATACAATCTGATAGAAAAGGGATCAAGCTCCGAAACAACAGAACAAGAAACATATCCAAAAATCTATGCAGAAACAATCAAAGGGGATAGGAAGGTCTATAGATAAAATTACAGGGACACTCCTTCACCGAGAAAATTCAGATTTCAGAATCAACGACCAACATAAACAAATAGGTCTCAGGAAGAAGAAGGATTCATAAGAGCACCTCCTTTCAGAAGATATTCAACTCCCGTGTATCAAACTATCTTTTTTGGTTTATGTTATGCATGTAATAATTTTGGACATAAAGATGTGAATTGTAGATCTAACAATAGGAACATAAACAACTTTGAAAGTCATAAACAAAAGGGTTATCCAAGAAGGCCTAGTGAAACACAGAGAAGAAGTTACAAAAAGTTTGAATCATTGAGCACTGAAGTGGAATGCTACAAGTGTAACAACTTTGGACACATGGCCAAAGATTGTAGAATGAAAATCCTTCCTAGAGAACCACACCAGAAAAACAACAATCACAAACAATAACCTCATAAAAGGACATATATAAGAAAGCAGAATCAATACAATAATGAATAATGCACACTCGCTCTACAATATAAGCAGAAGAATCGTGGTTGGTATGTTGACAGTGGTTGTTCAAAACACATGAGAGGTGATAGAGACATGTTTCTTACATTAAGAAAGAAAAGAGATGGATCAGTCTCCTTCGGAAATGATGATTCAACCAAAATCATTGGAAACGACACAGTCAGAATTGGGAACAAGAATACAAAGGCAGAAAATGTTCTACTAGTAGAATATATGAAACATAATCTTCTAAGTGTGATTCAATTGTGTGACCAAGGTCATAAAGTTACTTTCAATTCAAAAAAGTGAAAGATAAGAAAATAAGGTTCAAGAAAATTGATTGCTACAGTTGTGAGAACTTCAAACAACATATATGTGTTAAGTGAAATTGGAAATGAAAAGTGTTGTGTAGGAAAGGAAGATGAAAGTTGGCTATGGCACAAAATAATGGGTCACATACATTTTGATAACCTTGTCAAAGTCAACAAAAGAGAAGCAGTCAGAGAAATACCCCAGATCACGAAACCAACCAACACTTTATGCAATCATTGTCAACAAGGAAAGCAAACGAATACCAGGTTCAAATCAAAGAAATATTCAACGACAAGACCACTGGAAATTGTGCATACTGATCTAGTTGGACCAACTACAATGAAGGGTTTAAAAGGTGAGAAATACTTTATGTTATTAGTTGATGATTATACAAGAATGACTACAATTTGCTTTCTCAAGAATAAGTGAGAAGCTTTTGAAAACTTCAAGATCTACAAGGAAATGGTTGAAAATGAAATGGATTCAGAAATCAAATGCTTGAGATCTAATAATGGAAGAGAGTTCACTTCAAAAGAATTTATGGACTACTGCAACAGTCATGGAATAAAAAGACAACTCTCCGTTGCTAGGACACCTCAACAGAATGGAGTTGTTGAAAGAAAGAACATGACAATACAGGAAACGGATTGAACAATGAAAATGGATTCCAAATTGATAGATATTTTTTGGACACAGGCAATGCATACAACAATTCACATTCAAAATAGAGTAATGCTCAGAAAAAACACTGACAAAACTCCCTATGAGCTAGGGAAAGGAAGACCAACAAATGTGAATCAATTCAAAGTTTTTGGAAGAAAATGCTACATCAAAAGAGAAGATGACAGAATGGGAAAGTTTGATTCTCGTGTGGACAAAGGAATACTTGTTGCTTACTCAATTACACGAAAATCATGCAATTTTTACAGCCTGAGATTGAACAAATTTGTGGAAAGCATCGACATAACAATTGATGAAACAACTAGACAAGAATTGAAGGAAGAAGAAAATGAATCAATGGAACAAATTTATGAAGAAGAAACAAAAGATGAAAAAGAAAGGGAAGGCGAAGAGGATCTGACAGAAGTAGAAGAGAAAGTTCAACAAGTGACTCCAAAGACACCTAACAGACGAGTACAGAAGAATCATCCTTCAGATCAGATTATCAGAAACAAAGATGTAGGAGTTGAGACTAGAAGAAGAATGCGTGCACCAAAACAAACACACCTAGCACTCACATATATGATTGAACCAACCTATTTTGAAGAGGCCAGTAAGGATGAATTTTGGAAGAAGGCCATAGATGAAGAATTGGATCGAATAGAGAAAAATGACACTTGGGAATTGGTTCCAAGACCAAAGGATAAGAATGTGATCGACACAAAGTGGGTTTATAGGAATAAATTGAATGAAGATGGACAAGTTACAAGTTACAAGGAACAAAGCTATATTGGTATGTAAAGGAAATGCACAAGTTGAAGGAACCAACTTTGAAGAGACATTTGCCCCATTTTCCAGAATGGAAGAAATCTGTTTTCTTTTAGCTTATGCATGCTTCAAAAATATTAAAGTGCATCAGATGGACATAAAATCAACTTTTCTGAATGGGGAACTTGAAGAATAAGTCTACATTGAACAACTAGAAGGATTTCAGTTGTTAGAGAACACAAATTATGTGTGTAAATTAAAGAAGGCCTCGTATGGTCTAAAACAGGCTCTTAGAGCATGGTACTCTAGACTGGATAAATATCTACAACATGCAAGGTTCAGAAAATGAAGTGCAGACAACAATCTCTATATAAAGGTAAGTCAAGATAGTATTTTATTAATTGAAGTTTATGTTGATGATATTATTTTTGGTAGTAATGATGACAGGTTAAACCAAAATTTTTCAAAGGATATGCAGAATGAATTTGAAATGTGATTACTTGGAGAACTATCCTTCTTTCTGGGACTTCATATACGTCAAAGAAACCAAGGAATTTTTATTTCTCAAACCAAGTATATCAGAGAAATGATAAAGAGGTTCATAATGTAAGATTGAAAACCAATTATCACTCCCATGAAAACCATTTACAAGTTAAGCAAATATGATGATTCAAAGTTTGATTCTCGTGTGGACAAATGAGTACTTGTTGGTTACTCAAGTACACGAAAATCATGCAATTTTTACAGCCTGAGATTGAACAAAGTTGTGGAAAGCATCGACGTAACAATTGATGAAACAACTAGTCAAGAATTGAAGGAAGAATAAAATGAATCAATGGAACAACTTTACGAAGAAGAAACAAAATATGAAAAAGAAAGGGAAGACGAAGAGGATCTGAGAGAAGTAGAAGAGAAAGTTCAACAAGTGACTCCAAAGACACCTAACAGACGAGTACAGAAGAATCATCCTTCAGATCAGATTATCAGAAACAAAGATGCAGGAGTTGAGACTAGAAGAAGAATGCGTGCACCAGAACAAACACATCTAGCACTCACATCTACGATTGAACCAACGTATTTTGAAGAGGCCAATAAGGATGAATTTTGGAATAAGGCCATGGATGAAGAATTGGATCGAATAGAGAAAAATGACACTTGGGAATTGGTTCCAAGACCAAAGGATAAGAATGTGATCGACACAAAGTGGGTTTATAGGAATAAATTGAATGAAGATGGACAAGTTACAAGGAACAAAGCTAGATTGGTATATAAAGGATATGCACAGGTTGAAGGAACCAACTTTGAAGAGACATTTTCCCCAGTGGCTAGAATGGAAGAAATTTGATTGCTTTTAGCTTATGCATGCTCCAAAAATATTAAAGTGTATCAGATGGACGTAAAATCAACTTTTTTGAATGGGGAGCTTGAAGAAAAAGTCTACATTGAACAACCAGAAGGATTTCAGTTGTTAGAGAACACAAATTATGTGTGTAAATTAAAGAAGGCCTTGTATGGTCTAAAACAGGCTCCTAGAGCATGGTACTCTAGACTGGATAAATATCTACAACATGCAAGGTTCAGAAAAGGAAGTGTAGACAACAATCTCTATATCAAGGTAAGTCAAGATAGTATTTTATTAATTGAAGTTTATGTTGATGATATTATTTTTGGTAGTGATGATGACAGGTTATACCAAAAATTTTCAAAGGATATGCAGAATGAATTTGAAATGTCATTACTTGGAGAACTATACTTCTTTCTGGGACTTCATATACGTCAAAGAAACCAAGGAATTTTTATTTCTCAAACCAAGTATATCATAGAAATTCTAAAGAGGTTCAGAATGTAAGATTGAAAACCAATTATCACTCCCATGCAAACCATTTACAATTTAAGCAAATATGATGATTCAAATTCTACAGATCAGAGGTAATACAGGTCAATGATTGGTAGCCAACTATATGTGACAACACCTAGACCAGATGAAATGCAGGCAGCTGGATAGGTGGTACGATTTCAAGTAGCACCAAAGGAATCACATGTATTAGCAGTGAATAAGATTTTCAGATATCTCAAAGGAACAAAAGAGTTTGAATTATTGTATCCAAAAGGAAAGGATCTATCACTTATTGCCTACACAGATGCAGATTGGGAAGGTTGTATTGATGACCGACAAAGCATTAGTAGAGAAACTTTCTACTTGGGTGAGTGTTTAGTATCATGGATAAGAAAGAAACAATCATAAATATCTTTATCTACAATTGAGGCAGAGTATATTGTAGTAACAACATGTTGTACATAGGTTCTTTGGATGAAACAAACTCTGACAGATATACATGTTGAGTCTGATGAGCCCATTCCAGTCTATTGTTATAATACAAGCGCCATCAGTATCTCAAAGAACCCAATGATGCACTCCAAGACGAAGCACATTCCAATCAAGTATCACTTTCTATGGGAACAGGTTGTAGAAAATAACACCAGAGTTGAGTATGTGTGCACAAAAGAACACGTGGCAGACATATTTACAAAACCACTTCCATGAGAATCCTTTGAGTATCTTTTCTAGAGACTCAGAGTTATTTATACTCCAAAATGAATTATTTTGAATGTTTATCGTATATGTCTTAGATGTACATGAGGAAGCACCATAAAGAGGACAATTCAGTTAGGGGGAGTATCCTTGGATGGAAAAATACCTTTTCCATTGATGACAAAGGGGGAGAGTTTTATCAGATGCAGAGGACAGAGGCATGGTTCTAGGGGGAGCATGAGCGATATAAATTCAGTATTGCATGAAATGATTTTAGTATTGCATTAGAGTGTTTCCATCAATGCCAAAGGGGGAGATTGTTGATTAAGGTTGGTTGTCATTGATGTCAACCCTTGAAGGAAGTTGGAGAACCCATGTTTGGGTAATGGAACAAAGTTTATTTGATGGATAAAAGTATGATTTTTGATACATTTGTAGGTAATACTATTCTATATGGATAGTACATGTCATGCCATTTTCAGTGGTATGTGGAACATCACATAACTCCTCACAGTTAGAGAGTTATGGCCATGTGAAGTTGGAGAACCCTCATGAGTAATCTAGAAGACCCAAAAGGTCAAAGTAGTCAAAGTGGTTTAAGAGATTTTTAGAAGGTAAATAATAAAGTGAAGTGATGAGTGTACTATAATTCAAAGTGAATACAAAATAAATTGTTTAAATAATAAAGTTAATGGAGAAATTACTAAGTTGACGAGTGGTTAGAAGTGGGTTAGCCTTAAAATAAGGAAAGTGGTTTAAGATGGTTAGAAGGTAACCCCTTGAGGTAAAGTGCAGTGATGAGTGTACTATAAGTCAAAGTGGATACAAAATAAATTATTTAAATAATAAATTTAATGGATAAATTACTAATTGGACAAGTGGTTAGAAGTTGGTTAACCCTAAAATAAAGAAAGTGGGTTAAGATGGTTAAAAGGTAACCCCTTGAGGAAGCTACATGAAAGTATAAATAAGAGGAAAGACTCTCTCATTTTACATCACACTTGAGCATATTGAATATATATAGGTGACTAAGGTAACCAAAGGATATCTAAGAGGAATTTCAGAGAGAAGGTGAAGTAAATAAGGCCAAAATTCAAGGGAGGATAAATTCTTTTGATGGTGCTTTCTAAGGTATGTTATTTACAGGTCATCTCACCATTTTCGCAATAATTTATTTTCTAGAATGATTTAGAACGTGAAATTGATAGGCCATTGAGAAAACATATCCAAGTATCTTTGGTATGAATTTCAGCTTGTGGGTCGTTGTAGTTTTGGAGTTACACTCCGTGGAAAATAGGGTTTGTGGCTAGTCCTGAAACTAGTCTAAAACATGTGTTTCAGGTAAAAAACATCATAAATTATTCATAACAGATCCAAATTAAGTAAGAAAAAATGTGTTTGTTAGATTAGAGTCATAAAAAGTTTTTAAATTGTACTTGATACTGATTCACCCCCCTCTTAGTATCAATAATTAGAATCAGAGCATGCCGCCTTCATAACAATTTAACCACTAGAAGGAAAATCCTTAGCAGAGATGGATGACCATGAGAACATTTCAAATGGGATTCAAATATTTGATGGAAGAAATTATGCATATTGGAGTGATAGAGTTAAAACTTACCTAACAACTTTGGGAGTATACATTTGGTACTCAGTTGTAAATGGCTATGTAATCCCAAATAATGCTCCAACCGATCCAAATGAGAAGAATATGAGTTGTAATTCAAAATCCAGACATGTTATTCTATGAGCATTGACACAAACCATTTCTAGCAAAGTGATGGGCTGCAACAATAATAAATAGGTATGGGACAAACTCAAGAGTATCTATGAAGGTGATCCAAAAGTTAAGCAGGTCAAGCTTTAATGACATAGAGAAGAATTTGAAAATTTTAAGATGGATGAAAAGGAAGATATTGCAACCTATTTTCTTAGAGTTGATGAAGTTGTTAATTCTATCAGAGGATTAGGTGAAGATCCTAATGAATCCTTGGTTGTACAAAAAGTGTTGAGATCACTTCTCTTGAAGTATGATGCTAAGGTCTCCACCATTCAAGAAACTAGGGACTTGACCAAAATGACAATGGATGAATTACATGGGTCTCTTATAGCATATGAAATAAGAACAGGTAGAGAAAGTGACCAACCAAACAATGAAGTAGCCTTTAAAGCCATAAAGTAGACACAATACAAGGATAATGACCTCAACGAAGAATAATCAAATTTCGTAAAAAGGTTCCAGAAGGGAAGTGGAAGATACAAAGGTAAGTCTCCTCTCAAATGATTTAAATGTGGTAGAATATGACATATTGTTGAAAACTTCTACTATAAAAAGAGAAGTCTCAACAATAAAAATATCTTCTACTCCAAGGATGATGAAATCTCCTCAGTTGAGCGTTATGAAGATGATAATGATGGAGGAGAAGTTCTCTTCATAACCCAAGAAACCCAAGATGATGATCGCAAGAGTTCTAAAGAAGAATAAATCATTTCTGAAGAAGATTCAGATGAAGAAACCTGTTGGAAATACTAGAACAATTGAGAGGGGGGGGTGAATCAGTTGTTTATAAGCTTAAACGATTTTATGCCTTTTAAATAATTATTAAGATTTTTTCATGTGTCATCAACCAATCATACATCATATGGACAGTAAGAGTAAAGATCATCAGTCACACATAAAATACACACAGAGACAGATTTTCACGAGGAAACCCATAAAGGGAGAAAACCTCTTCTTCTTCTTCGAAATGATAGGTAGTCTTTTTCTGTTCTGTACATCATTTACAATT
>ML780493.1:364581-421845 GCA_009831015.1 Picea engelmannii | reverse complement strand
CTTGATTAACGGTTGCGATCAAATCGCGAAATCGCATATCGCGATTTCGGGGTTTTCAATGTTAAGTGGTCTTTGCACTTTGAACTCGCGATCCCTGATTCTCCGATGAATTTATCTCTCTCGCAGCTTCTACAGATCTGACGGTCCTGGTTCTTTCGGGAAATTTGGATGGGATCCAACGATCACTGTCTTTTCTCCTTTTGATTATTACTGCGCTGTTATTCAATGTTGTTGTCATCACTGCGACCACACGTTCTTGCCATCAATGACAAGTATACGCTGATTTGCTCAATATTTGCCAACAAAACCAACCTTGATTCCTTTTGGGCATACAAAGACAATGCAAAGAGTGAAGAAGAAGATGAGAATCTTGAAAATTTGAAGCATGTTGAAACTGAAAATAGAAAGCTTAGAAACACAAAAATAATACTAAAAGGTGAATTGAGTAGTTGCGAAGAAGAGAATTACAAGCTTGAAAATACCATTGATGGATTGAAGGAACAATTAGAGTATTATGAGAAATTGAAAGCATAATTGGATCACACAAAATGGGAGATACTATTGACAATAGAAAAGTTGAAGAAGTTCGAAAAAAGCACTGAATAATTAGATAAGATCCTTATCAGTCAAATATGTCCAAACGACAAGACTTGACTAGGATACAATGACAGTTTGAAGACAACAAAACAAGAGAAGGAAGATGAAAATGATGAAACCACCACTCCAGAACAAGTTGAACAACAAGATAGAAGACTAGAATTCATAAGGAATGAGACATCAAGAAGATCCTCTCCCATCAGGTATGAAAGAAATCATTATGAAGGAAACTATAGAAGAATAGATCATGATAATCTAGATGGACCACACCACAAAGAAGATCACTTACTCCCATGTATCAAAATTTCTTTCTTGGACATTGTTATACTTGAGGAAATTTTGGACACAAGTCAATCAATTGTAGAATCAATGAAAGGAATAACTACTCAAGCTACATGAATGGTGAAAATAGTAGATATGGAAATGTTCGTAGACCTATCAACATAAATTATAATCCATTTAACCCATTAATGGATCAAAATATTGTATGTTACAAGTGCAATAATCTTGGTCACAAAGCATGAGATTGCAGAGAGATGAAGGAAGATAATTGTATGCCAAATGTCCCTATACCAACTACAACATGGAAAAGGAAAGAAATTCCACACAATGAAAACTACCGAATAGCATTGGTCGCTAAAGAATGCAAAGAAGAAGATGAATAGTTCATAGATAGTGGGTGCTCATCTCATATGACCAGAAATCAAAGAAAATTTATCAGCTTGAAGAAAAAGGGTGGAAATGTTGCATTTGGAGATGAATCATCTACCAAAATACTTGGAAAAGGAATTGTAAAGCTTGGAAGTGAAAATGTAAAAGAAGGAAAAGTCCTATTGGTTGAATATCTGAAGCATAATCTCCTTAGTGTTAGAAAAATATGTGATCAAGGATACACTCTTACGTTTGACTCCCAAAAATGTAAAATCAGAGAAAATAACTCAGGAAGATTGGTTGCAACTGCAACAAGAAGACTGGACAACATATACGTCCTAGACATGAATAAAAGAGAGAAGACAAAAGCCACAGAAAAGGATTCCAAGGAAGAAAAAGTACCAAATACCAAAAATAAGGATGATGTATTATTGAGTGCCACATGTTCAGGGGGAGCAACCCCAAAGAAGAAGGTCACCTTATTCCATTGAACTCAGGGGGAGAAACCCCAAACTTTTCCATTTATGTCAAAGGGGGAGAGAAATTGGGATCATGATGACAGGGTGAGCATGCGTGTTTCCATCAATGTCAAAGGGGGAGATTGTTGGAAGATTGGTTGTTGTCATTGATGTCAACCTTAGTCATTGGTTTTGGACCCCAATATTGATGAAGGTATTTGGAAATGAAGGACAATATACATGTATATACAACACCTATGGATGGATAGTATACATCATGTGCTTTCCGGTGGTAGGTGGCACGTCACATGGATGCTCATGGTTTAGGAGAAACAAAATTTTGAAGATGACAAAGTGAATTGAAGAATGAAGTACAGGTCGGTCCTGAAGATACTTAAAGAAAATAATTACAAAATAAGAAATTGTTAGGTTGACCCTAATGTTAAAAGGAAGTGACATAAAGGGTATAAATACAACACTTGTAAAGAGATATGGGACAAAGTCGAGAGTATCTATGAAGGTGATCCAAAAGTTAAGCAGGTCAAGCTTCAACGACATAGAGAAGATTTTGAAAATTTGAAGATGGATGAAAAGGAAGATATTGCAACCTATTTTCTTAGAGTTGATGAAGTTGTTAATGCTATCAGAGGATTAGGTGAAGATCTCAATGAATCCTTGGTTGTACAAAAAGTGTTGATATCACTTCTCTTGAAGTATGATGCTAAGGTCTCCACCATTTAAGAAACTAGGGACTTGACCAAAATGACAATGGATGAATTACATGGGTCTTTTATAGCATATGAAATGAGAATAGGTAAAGAAAGTGACCATCCAAACAATGAAGTAGCCTTTCAATCCATAAAGAAGATGAAAGAAAAGGATAACGACCTTGATGAATAAACATCAAATTTACTAAGAAGGTTCCAAAAGGGAAGTGGAAGATACAAAGGTAAGTCTCCTCTCAAATGCTTTAACTATGGTAGAATAGGTCATATTGTTGAAAACTGCTACTATAAAAAGAGAAGTCTCAACAATAAAAGAGATTCTACTCCAAGGATGATGACATCTCCTCAGATGAGAGTTATGAAGAAGATAATGATGGAGGAGAAGTCCTCTTCATAACCCAAGAAACCCAGGATGATGATCGCAAGAGTTCTAAAGAAGAAGAAATCATTTCCGAAGAAGATTCAGATGAATAAACTAACCTTGATTCCTTTTGGGGATACAAAGACAATGGAGAGAATGAACACTAAGATGAGAATCTTTAAAAGTTGAAGCATGTTGAAACTGAAAATAACAAGTTTAGAAACACAAACATAATACTAAAAGGTGAATTGACTAGTTGTGAAGAAGAGAATTACAAGCTTGAAAATACCATTGATAGCTTGAAGGAACAATTAAAATATTATGAGAAATTGAAATCAGAATTGGATCACACAAAAGGGGAGCTACTATTGACAATAGAAAAGTTGAAGAAGTTTGAAAAAAGAACTGAAAAATTATATGAGATCCTTAGCATTCAAAGATCTCCAAACGACAAAACAAGACTAGGATACAATGACAGTTTGAATACAACAAAACAAGAGAAGGAAGATGAAAATGATGAAACCAACACTCCAGAACAAGTTGAACAACAAGATAGAAGACTAGAATTCACAAGGAATGAGACATCAAGAATATCCTCTCCCATCAGGTATGAAAGAAATCATTATGAAGGAAAATATAGAAGAATAGATCATGAACCTAGATGAACCACACCACAAAGAAGATCACTTACTCCCAGGTATCAAAATTTCTTTCTTGGACATTGTTATACTTGTGGAAATTTTGGACACAAGGCAATCGATTGTAGAATCAATGAAATGAATAACTACGCAAGTTACATGAATTGTGAAAATATTAGATATGGAAATGTTCGTAGACCTGTCAACAAAAATTATAATCCATTTAACCCATTAATGGATCAAAATATTGTATGTTACAAGTGCAATAATATTGGTCACAAAGCATGAGATTGTAGAGAGATGAAGGAAAATAATCATATGCCAAATGTCCCTATACCAACTACAACATGGAAAAGGAAAGAAATTCAACACAATGAAAACTGCTGAATAGCATTGGTCACTATATAATGCAAAGAAGAATATGAATGGTTCATAGACAATGGGTGCTCATCTCATATGACATGAGATCAAAGAAAATTTGTCAGCTTGAAGAAAAAGGGTGGAAATTTTGCATTTGGAGATTGCTTATCTACCAAAATACTTGGAAAAGGAACTGTAAATCTTGGAAGTGAAAATGTAAAAGCAGGAACAATCCTATTGGTTGAATATCTGAAGCATAATCTCCCCAGTGTCAGCAAAATATGTGATCAAGGATACACTCTTACGTTTGACTCCCGAAAATGTAAAATAAGAGAAAATAACTTAGGAAGATTGGTTGAAGCTGCAAAAAAAAGGCCAAACAACATATACATCCTAGACATGAAGAAGAAAGAGATGACAGAAGCCACACAAAAGGATTCCAAGGAATAAAAAGTCCCAAAGACAAAAAATAAGGATGAAGTATTATTGAGTTTCACATGTTTAGGGGGAGCAACCCCAAAGAAGAAGATCACCTTATGCCATTGAACTCAGGGGGAGAAACCCCACCCTTTGCCATTGATGTCAAAGGGGGAGAGAAATTGGGATCATGATGACAGGGGGAGAATGAGTGTTTCCATCAATGACAAAGGGGGATATTGTTGGAATATTGGTTGTTGTCATTGATGTCAACCCTAGTCATTGGTTTTGGACCCCAAGATTGATGAAGGTATTTGGAAATGAAGGACAATGCACATGCAAATACAACACCCATGGATGGATAGTATACATCATGTTGTTTTTGGTGATAGGTGGCACGTCATGTGGATGCTCATGGTTTAGGAGAAATTAATTTTTGAAGATGACAAAGTGAATTGAAGAAGGAAGTACACGTAGGCCCTGAAGATACTTAAAGAAAAGAATTACAAAATAAGAAAGTGTTAGGTTGGCCCTAATGTTAAAAGGAAGTGACATAAAGGGTATAAATACATCTCATTAAACATTCATTTTTCAACACACACAATTTTGTTAATGAATAAGGAGAGATAAGTCGAATTTCAGAGGAAATATGAAGTAAAGAAGGCCGAAAATCAAGGGAGGATGAAGTCTTTTGGTGATGTGTTCTAAGGTATGTTATTTATAGGTCATCTTACTGTTTTTTCTATAACTTGTTTTTTAGAACGATTTAGATGGTGAAATTTTTATGCTATTGAGAAGACATATCTAGGTACCTGTGGTAAAAATTTCATCTCTTTATTCGTTGTAATTTTGGAGATACACTCTGTGGAAGATAGGGTTTTTGACTAGTCCTGAAGCTAGTCATAAACATGTGTTCCGGGTAAACCAACCATAACGTTGTCATAGAGAATCCAAATGAAGTGAGACTAATTGCATTGGAAAGAGTATGAGTTGTAGTTTCTTGTGTATTAATTTCATAATCTTATGTTAAATATTGAGCTTGGGGCATGCTATACAAGTTTTCTCTGAGTTCTCCTGAATAAACCAAAATTGAATAAGGTCTACCATTTTCTCTATAACTCCTTTTCTAAAAGGATTCAAGGTGTGAAACTTGGAGGAGTGTCAGAGAATAAATTGAGTTATATTATCTATAGGATTAGAGTATTCTAAGAAGTGAATAATTGTAGAAGTTGAAGAAATCTCAAGAAACATTATCAGGTTCTATGTGATGGTTGGTTGATGGTGATGATTTAATGTAAAGTTTTATTATCTCTCATATATTATTGGGTGGAAGGAAGGGAAAAGGATGGAGAGGTCAACCCTCTCTTGATATTAGAGGATTGTATCTTCTTTTTGGAGGTTTATCTCTCCCCTTATATTTGGAAGTTGTAGCTACCTTTGGAAGTCATTACTTCTCTTGAAAACTAACTATTGGTTATTTCTCATATATTGTGCATGGTGTATTGTGGTGTATTGGTGTAACTCTTCTACTATTATTCATTGTTCATTGGATATAATTGAATATATAATCTGTTTGAATTATAAGTTGATTTTTTTAAAAATTGTACTTGATATTGATTCACCCCCCTTTCAGTATCAACAAAATATTTGTTTTTCATAAATGGGTTTGAGTACATTTTTTCCTTTAAGTTGGTTGCTCTCAAAGGAAAGGGGCCTTCCTTCTTGCATTAAAACTACACCAATGACATGGCCTAAGGAACCACACTCCACAATAATGTTTTTGTGAAGTCAGGTGTGGATAGGACAAGAGTTGTACACATAGCCTCATTAATTTTTTCAAAAGATTTGGTTTTTTATTGAGTCCAAGAAAATACTTCCTTCTTTAATAATTCTATTATAGGTGCCACTATTTGACCATAATTCTTGAAAAAATTATGGTAATATCTTGTCAATCCCAATAATTCTCTAAGTTTCTTCAAGGTTTTTGGAATTGGACATTCCCTCATATCTTTAATTTTGTTTGGATCCACTTTTACACCTTCATGAGATACAATATGACCCAAATATTCCACTTCTTTAACCCAAAAGGAACAATTGAAAGGATTTGCATAAATTTTTCTCTCTTCCAGAAGTTGTAATACTCTGTCAACATGTTGTACATGCTCTTCCCAAGATTTGTTGTAGATTAGTATGTCATCAAAAAATACTAACACAAATTTTTTAAGGAAGGGTTTGAAAATAGAATTCATCAAGATTTGAAATGTCAAAGGTGCATTAGTAAGTCCAAATAGCATAACCAAAAACTCATAATGACATTCATGTGTTATAAATGATGTTTTGGGAATGTATTCCTCGCTCATTCTGATTTGATGATATGCCAAATGAAGATCCAACTTAGTAACGAAAATTTCTCCATGCAATTAATCTAATAATTCATCAAAGACACGAATAGGAAACTTATCTTTGATGGTCCTTTTTTTGAGTTGTCTATAATATGGATACATACGCTATGAATCATTCTTCTTCGTAGCCATCATTACTAGTGAATGTAAATAAATTTGTCTAGGTTGAATGATGTTCGCCTCTAACATTTCTTGGATCATACACTCAATCTCACTCTTCTGTGCATATGGATACCTTTAAGGCCTAATGTTATGTGGTATACTTCTTGGTTGCAAATGAATAGCATGGTCATGATCTTGAATAGGTGGAAGAGCCTTAGGAATCTCTCCGAACACCTTGGAATGGTTGTTGACAACTATTTGGAGATCCATTGGAGTAGAGGAAATAGATGTTTGAACATCTAGTGAGGATAATTGAGCAATTACACCATGGTGTCACTTTTTGAGTAATTTTGTCATTCTATTAGAGCTTATCACCTTATAGGGTTTGTGTTGGATACCTATAAGATCAATTTCCTTTCCTTTTGAGGAAAAACTCATGAAAAGATATTGAAAATTAAGGGCCACTGTTCTCAATGCTTGTAACCATTGGACCCCTAATACAACATCAACACAACCCATTTGGATGGAAATCATGGGACTATCCAAAAAATACTCCCCCATATTGAGCTTAATACTATGGAACTTACCAGAACAATATATGGTACTTCCATATGAAATCATTATTTGAAACTCTGGTGCCAGAAATACAAAGCAATTGAGATCTTTTGCTAATTTGTAATTGATGAAGTTATGGGTATTACCAAAATCAATAAACACTATTCCTTTTTTATTTTTGATGTATCCTTGTATCTCCAGGGTTTGTGGAGTAATGATTCCAACCAATGCATGATGAGATATCATTGGAATAATATCTTCTATATATAGTTCTCGTGATGGTTCCAATTCTTGATCTTTTTCCTATTCAAAGTCTATGTAGAATAATTTATTCTCACTTCATTTATGCCCCTTATTGTACTTGCTGTCACAATTGAAACATAGTCCCTTATCTATTCTTTCATCCATTTGCTGATGTGTCAACCTTGTCAGTTGAGGTGTGGTTGTCTTATGGACCCAAAAATGATCTTTTCTTCCTACATATGCTCTAATGGTAGACTTGTGTGTATCCTTATTCTTGGCTTGAATATGATGAGCACATTGCATAAATTCCATAATATTTCTAGGATGTTTTAGGAAAATCTCATGTTTATTGTCTTCTTTTAATCCGCCTATGTAATCTTCCAACAAATGTTCATCACTTATATCATCCACCCTTGTATCCAATACTCGAAATTCTAAATTATAATCTTCAACATCACCTACGTGCTTGATTCTTGTCAATTGACTAAAGTAGTCTTGTTACCAAACTTTCCCATATTGTGCTTCTAAGTCTCTTGTAAACCAACCCCAAGTATAATGATAACAAGAGGGATTCCTTTTAATTACCCATTTATACCATTGATATGGTTTTATCTCAAAGTTCAAAGTTTCTATGTGAATCCTTTTCTTATCATTTATAATATTATGCAATTCAAAATATTGCTTTATTTGGTTCACCCATGTAAAGACTTTTGTTCCATCAAAATTCTTTAATTCAATCTTGGGAAATTTTAATTTAGGACCCCCACCATAATTAACTCCACTATTAGAGTTAAATCCACTTGAAAATTTCTTATTACTGGCAGGTTGTTCAACAACAATACTACCTTTATTTTCGTGAGTCACAATGTCACTTTTAGGAAGACTCACAACAATACTACCTTTATTTTCGTGAGTCACAATGTCATATTTAGGAAGACTCCCATCTAAGGTTTGTAAAATGGAACTTTTCAATTCCCCCATCTTTTTAACTATCAATTTTTCCATCTTCTTTTCCATCTATTCCATATTTTCACCCATCTTCTTTTCCATATTTTCTCCCATCTTCCTTTTTATTTCTACTTGAGTAGTCATCAAATCAACCTTTTTCACCGACTTATCATTCAATTCGATGATTTGACTGTCCAATTTGGATATCTGGTTTTGTATATCCTCATTTTCTTCATGAGTCATGGTGGATCTTTCTGGAGGTTTATTTGGTGAAGTAATTTTTAGATATTTCTTTGGAGCCATGGAAAAAAGTTATTGGGTCTTGAGAACAAGGGAGTGTCAGGTGATATAGCTCCCTAATATACATGTGGGGTCCAACAACCATACTCAACCCAATATCTCAGGGAACCAACTAATGAGACTCAATCATGCCCTTATCCATACTACCCGACTACCCAGGTACTAGAGAGTGGTCTCCCTGAGTGATGTTCTCGGTGTGCTATAACAAAAAGACAACCAGATAACTTATCTAAGGTTAGTTTTAGGTATACTTAGGAGAATTACTATATATATCCAAAGGTACATGGAAGTGATATTCCATCTACAAGTGTTTTCTAACGTGGTACTACTTGAAGGGGTACAAACAAGGGGTTACAAATGTTTCCAACCAGGTGAAACAATAGTTTTGCATAACCACATGAAACATTCTATATTTCCTACGTGTATCCTTTCCCAACCATAGTTTTAACCACAAAATGATATATCCTATATTATTTAAAGATGTTGAAACACATCTCTATTTTTTTTTTAAATGAGCTCGCTAACCACAAAAAAAATCTTAAAATCACTAGAAACTAGCTTGTGCAAAACCCAAAATTCCACAAGAAATATATCATAAAATATAATGATTCAAAATTTGAAAATTTTTCCACATGTACTTCACTATGTCAAATCAGGGTTCTAAAATTTTTTGAGTCTAAAACTTCACCAAAAAAACATTAAATAAAAAATGCCAAGATAACTAATTTTAGGATTAGTCAAAAACCTTGTCGTCCATGGATTATGTCTCCAAACTTATAGTGATCCAGAGCCTAAAATTTTGACCACATGTCCTATGAGATGTCTCCTCTATCTCCACAAAATTTCACTATCTGAAACCTCCCACAAAAAGCATTGTAGCAAAAATCCCAATATGACTTGTTTAAAACTAAATTCAGGATGAGTAAAAAACCCTATCTACCATAGACTATATGTTTGAAATCATAATGATACAAAACCTAATTTTTTTAACAAGGGTATTTGTTATGTCTCCTAAGTAACGTTGTAATTTCAGTATCTGAAGTGTCCTAGAAAAAAAGTTATAGTAAAAATTCCAAGATGACTTTCTTGAAGTAGAAAAACCCTAGGATCGATGCTCTTGATACCCAATGTAATGATCCAACGCCTTAAAAATGATAAAAGTCAATGAATACAGTCCACTTTGAGGGGGAAACCTTCTTTTACACTATATCCAATGCAAAAGACAAGATGAGATGGTCCTAATATTAGGTCTCCTTGGTATATATATAGGAGACAAAGAGTACAATTATAATGAAAGGGTTCAATGAAGGGTTCTAGCCTAAACATAAATATAACACTAGAAATGTAGTAATTCAATATCTAGGGCTTAATAATGGGTTATATACTTAACATGGGGCTTTTTCTAGGGCTTCCACTTGGTACTAGGGTGGCCATATGATATGTCAAGTTGCGAGAGGCATAACTTCCACATACAAACTTTGATTAAGGAAATATTCACAATGTTGGAGATATATCAAAGTGTAGAATAATATCAAGAGGATGAGAGATAATATTGCAATGTTTTGACCCCAAAAATGGACATTTAAGTCCTCAAATGGGTTCTAGAAGGCTCTAGACCCTAAATCACCAAAGTCTTGAAAATCCATATGTGACTAGCTCCACATTGTGAGTAATGGAAGTTGACATGACATCCACTCGGTACTAGGGTGGACCATAAGATGTTGCGAGAGGCATAACTTTCACATACAAACTCTGATTAAGGAAATATTCACAATGTTGGAAATATCTCAATGTGTAGAATAGTGCCAATTGGATTAGAGATAATATTGCAAATTTTTGACCCCAAAAATAGACATTTAAGTCCTCAAATGGGATCTAAAGCCCAGATCACCAAAGTAGGACCTTCCCATAAAGTGGGCCCTACAAGTCAATAACTCCAATTTTTCCACCTAGAAAGTACCAAAACATATGACAAATTATATAATTATCCATTATAGATAAAAAATAATATGATCAAGAAAATGTTGGTCAACCTTTCCTCGGGCTCTGCATCAACACAAATATTATGCTTTAAAAAGGGTCACACACCACTTTTGTAGGATCCCCATGAAATCAATACCACGATCAAGGAAGGGTCAAATAACCCTTCCACTGGCTCTCCCTCAAGAAGAATATTATGCTCAACGAAAGGTTGGTTGACCCTTCCTAATGCTTCCCCACAATGAAAATAATATGCTCAAGGAAGGGTCGGCCAGAACTTCCTTGAGCACCCCCTCGACATGAATAATATCCTTAAGAAAGAGTCAATAAACACTTCCATTATATCCTCTATGTTTCTAATACCATGGATGAGGAAGCATCAATTTACCTTTCCTTGTGCTCTCCGTTGACAATATATCTATACTTAAGGAAGGGTTAGTCAACCCTTCACCATGCTCTCCCACAACACAAATACTATGATTAAGAAAGGGTATACCAACTCTTCCTTGGGATATCCATAAAAATGAATACTTTACTTTAGAAAGGGTTAGCTAAACCTTCCTTGGGATCCTCTGTGAAATCAATACAATGCTCAAGGAAGGGTCAATCAACCCTTACCTTGGCTCTCCAACAATGATAATATAATTCTTGAGGAAATAGACCCTTCCTATGATCTTTCACATTGATAATAATGTTCTTGAGAATATAGGAAGCTAGTTAGGAAGAATAGCATCCCTTGATGACCCTTCCTTGTCATCCACATGACAAAAATACTATTATTTAGAAAGGGTTGGCCAACCCTTCTCTTTGCATCTCCTAAACAAGAATTATATGCTAGAGGAAGAGTTGGTCGATCCTTATTTGGGATCCCCTTAACAATATTACTATACTCAAGGAAGGGTTGGTGGGACCTTCCCTAATATCCTCCTCTACAAAAAAACTATGCTTTAGGAAGGGTCAATTGAACCTTCCACTAGATACCCAAGACAGTTGAACCTTCCACTAGATACCCGACAATGTGAATACCATCATCGAGGAAGGATTGAATAAACCTTCATGCCCCCCCTCATTGATAATACTATGCTATATGAATGATTAGTTGAAGCTTCCTTGAGATTCCCCTCTATGTGGAAACTATGCTTGAAGAAGGTTTGGCTAAATCATTTTCTAAATACCCTGTGACATGAACATCATCCTTGAGGAAGGGTCAATTGACCCTTCTCCATGCTCTCCCTCCATGAGAATATTACAATGGAGCAGGGAACAACCAACCCTTCCTTGTGATCCCCAAGTGATCTAGGAGGATCTAAGGAATGCTCACAAAGGTCCAGGAGGATTTGAAATGCTCACAAAGGTCCCAAGGGATCCATAAAATCTCAAAATTCATCCATCTCAAATTCTCTCAAAAAAACCATCAATGCATAGAGCTTGGCGATAGATTTCCAATGATGCAAAAATCGCCTCAAACAAAGTTTGTATGAAAAATTTATGGATGGTCAAAGTTTGGTCAACAAGTAAAGTCAAAGGGAAAAAGTCAAGGGGTGACACATGTCACCAATGCAAGGGTGAAACATGGCACATGACCATACATGTGACATGACATGATAGGTTGGTATCTTACTAGGTAGAGCGTACATCCAGGTAGATGAATTATGTGTTGACATGTGGCAAGGAATAACCAATGAGAGTCTGCCACGCAATAGCCTCCCATTGGCCTATCTTGGTTAGTGTTTATAAAAAATTATGGAGCCAATAGGGGTTGAACCCATGACCTCTATAAGCCTTAACAAACCTCCATTACCATTATACCATCACATGTTTCTTAACATATGTATGGTGCAAATTTTATTTAAAGTTTATTAAAGTATTAATTGGAGGGGGTCAAGGGCTAAGCCCCCAACCCCTGGTTATGTACTATCCCATGTGACCTCCATATTATGTACATGGAAGTTGTTAAAAATTTTGGTTCGAAAACTATGTAATAACCACAATGTATTAGCATATGGTTACAACCATATGTAACCATAAAACCGTCATATATATATATATATATATATATATATATATAGCCACCGAACGTACATATTGAGGATTGAACCCGAGACCTCTAGGCTATATTCCCGAGGGTTTAACCACTACACCACATTGGTTGATTGTTATAACAAACCCAACAAACAACATTTAAACTTGTGCTAAAGAATTCTGGAAGGTATGAGTACGGTTGGGGGCTCGGGGCCTATTTAATGGGCAAAGATCCCAAGACTTGCACACATTCCAATGTGCACATATTTTCATGAGGGCACAAATTTCTAGGTGGTACAGATATCGAGGTACGAACTTCATAGAAGTGTGTGCCAAGATTTCATAAGTTTATGTGTTGCATGTAAAAGCTTGGCATACGGTATATTGTCCACACCTAGGAAAGTTTATACTTGTTGGATTCATTTTTCCGCAAGGATCATGAATTTGAAGTCTGTTTTGTGATTATAGGTCTTTTGTAAAAGTATTATCTCAATTTTTCATGTATGAGACCCATAGTCTCATTATACATGTAAAAGGGGATTTTTCAACACCTATTTAGAATTTGGTTGAATTTAAAGTCAAATTTCTTAGAATTTCACAAGGAATTCAATGGTGAACTCCTTATTTGAGTTTGAGTAGTAGAATTAAAGAGAGTCCAATAAATTCGCTTTTTCTAATTCCATGTTGTAATGTAATTTGGCATTTTGAGATGATGAAGAACAATATTACTATATAAAGAGGACTTGAAGATGAATTAATATATGTCATCGACATATATAATTTGTTTGTTTTTTTCCTGCTATATTATCTCATTATTCTTCAAGTTACTCATCAATATTATGGACAAATAAGCATATTCACATGTGTTTTTGCAAATAGTCAAGCGATCATTTATATTCTAAATCTGGTCGGATGTTTATGTGCATTTAAGAGTTATTTTTACATCTAAGAATTTTCGAATCAAGTTGGTATTAGAGTTGGTTTTGATGTTTATTTGCAAGTGAATGCTTATGAGGTCCAAGTTTAAGAGAGGTGAAGGAAAGCTTACAATTTATAATCCTAAAATTGGTTCAAGAAGATTCACTCGAAGAGGAGAAATGGAGCATGAAGAATTCATGTCTTAGGTTGATAAGGAATTTCAAAGGATCTTTCTTGAGATGAAAAATATGGTTAAGGAATTGTGGGAAGACCTAGAAATAAGGAGAAAAAATCCTCATCAAAATGAAGGTGGTCCAGTTGAAAAAATGGTAAAAGATGAAGGAGAAGGAGAAGGAGAAGAACCTTCAGATCCTCCTTCGTCTCCCTCCTCATCCTCCTCCTCATCTTCTTCTTCCGATGGAAGTAAACATTATTATCATAAGACGAAAACACATTCTAAGAAGTCTTTTCGTTCTCATGATATGCCTTTGTTAAAGCTAGATGTAAAGTTTGTTTTTCCTACTTATGATGGAGAGTTGCATGTAGATAAGTTGGATAATTGGGTCACACAAATTGAAGTGTATTGCAGGGTATAAAAAATCATAGAGGATACTTCAAATATACAGTTGGATACTCTTCTCCTGAGCGACACAAATTTGATATGGTGGGAGAGTCGAACACAAGCTAATATTATTCAACATGGTAAAATAATCTCTTCCTGGAGTGAATTTACTACTACATTAACAAAGCAATTTTATCCATTAGCTTATATGTAAACATCAATGATTTCTTGGAAACATCTGAGACAAGGGAGAGGGAAAAATAATCAAGATTATACACAAGGATTCAAGAAGAAGGCATTATCTTTGGGAATCTAATTACATAGTCCCGAGACTCTTCTAAATTATATTGGTGGTATGCAATCATATCATCTCCATACTATATCAATGTTTAATCCTATAAATATTGACAAAGTATCAATACAAGCTACTCATCTTGAAGCCAACAAAGGAAAACATGTCGAATATGTGTTAGAGGAGCCACATGAATTCAAGGAGCAGTAGAAGGGAAAAGGGGAGAGTAATAAGAAAACTATAGTGAAGAAGGATGAAGATAAAAATCCTACATGCTCTCACTGCAAGAATAAAGGGCATGATGAGAATCATTGTTGGAAGTTGCATCCATAATTGAAATCAAAATGGGCTTAGCCTAGGAAAGGTAAACATAATACCATGACCATGGTGCAGGATCTTGGATGAGATTCTGAGAATGAAACTAAGGTTACAACTATCGACATCAAAAGTAAATCTTCTGTTGCAAGTTTCAGTTCACATACTTCTTCTGCAAAGACTAATGTAATCCTTGATGGAAGGCAAATAAAATAACTATTTCATTTACGAGTTATCTCAAAACACACTAAGATTGATACACTTGTTGATAGTGGATCACAAGTAAATCTTATTTTAGATCAAGTTGTTGATAATTTGGGATTGGAAACTAGGCCTCATCCAAGACCATATCCTTTGGGTTGGATTTGTGATAATGCTCAAGTATGGGTAACTAACCAATGTAAGTTACAGTTTATGATCACATCTATTTTGATTGATGAGGTAGAGTTAGACATGGTTCCACTAGAAATTCACAGGATGGTTTTGGGAAGTCCATACTTGTATGACATGAAGGCCATTTTCTATAGGGAACATACCAAGTATCATCTTTTCAAGGATGGGATTGAGTTCATTATGAGAGCTCATCAGATGAAGACTAATTTGACAGTTGTCACTACAGGGCACATGCTAGTTAATGCTAGTATCCAAGATCCATATTTACAACCAATGGTTGAAAGTAAAAAATGACCTTTGGTTGATGTTGTTCTTGTTAAGAAGGTCATATATGTTGATGGTTCATTCTCTTTCACATATGTATATTCAATTTTGTTGATCAATTTATTACTAATAAGTGGAATATGGCTGGCTATTGCAAAAATGAATGGCAGAGTTTGTGAATTTAAGGGAATGGTTAACTTGGTCAACAATATTGTTTCAATCTTCATTATGTTTGTGATGAGGTATGTGCTCGTTATCCAAGAAAGAAAGTTGGATGATACTGGACAAGTGAGGCAAAAACATTCTCACTTCATTTTTGAATAATCCATACTTTTGGAGGTCCAAAAGTTATTTAGTGGGAAGGTGTGATCCAGGAGGATCTAAGGAATGATCATAGAGGTTCAAAAGGATCTAGAATGCTCAAAAAGGTCCCAGGGGATCCATAAAATATCAAAATTTGACCATCTCAAATTTTCTTAAAAACACCATCAATGTGTAGAGCTCGACGATAGCTTTCCAATGACACAAAAATCACCTCAAATGAAATTCATATGCAAAAGTTATGGTTGGTCAACAAGAAAAGTTAAAGGGAAAAAGTCAAGGGGTGACACATGTCACCACTACAAGGGTGACATGTGGAACATGACCATACACGTGGCGTGGCACATGCCCATATAGGTGGCATGGCATGACAGATTGATAACTGATTGGAAAAAGAATACATCTAGGTGGATGAATTATGTGTTGACACATGGAAATGGATAACCAATGAGAGGATGCCACATGGCAGCCTCCCATTGGCCTATATTGGTTAGTGTTTATAAAAAATTATGGAATCAAACCCATGACCTCCATAAGCCTTAAAAAACCTCCATTACCATTATACCACCACATGTTTCTTAACATATGTATGGTGCAAATTTTATTTAAAGTTGATTGAAGTCTTAAATAGAGGGAAAAGGGGTCGAGGGATAAGCCCCCAACCCCTGGTTACGTACTTTCCCATGTGACCTCCATATTATGTGTGCGAAGGTTGTTAAAAAATTTGCTTCGAAAACTATGTAATAACCACAGTGTATTAAAATATGGTTACAACCATATGTAAGCGTAAAACTGCCACACACACACACACACACACACACACACACACATATAGCCACCAAACGTACATAATGAGGATTGAACACGAGACCTTCGAGCTATATTCCTGAGGCTTTAACCACTACATCACGTGGGTTGTTTTTTATAACAAACAACATTTAAACTCGTGCCAAAGAATTCCAGAAGGTGGAGGTAGGGGTTGGGGCTTGCAACCTATTTAATGGGCACAAATATCAAGACTTGCACACATTCCAATGTGTATAGATTCTCATGAGGGCACATATTTCAAGTTGGTAGAAATATCGAGGTACATACTGTATAGAAGTGCATGTCAAGATTGCATAAGTATATGTGTTGCATGGAAAAGCACGCCATAAGGTATATTGTCCACACATGGGCAAGTTTATACTTGTTGGATTCATTTTTCTGCAAGGATGATGAATTTGAAGTCTGTTTTATGATCAAAGGTATTTTTTAAAAGTATTATCTCAATTTTTTTTTATGTATGAGACCCATTGTCTCGTTATACGTGTAAAATGGGCTTTTTCGGCACATGTTCAGAATTTGGTCGACTTTGTAGTCAAATTTCTTATAATTTTGCAAGGAATTCAATGGTGAACTCCTTATTTGAGTTTTAGCTGTAGAAATAAAGAGAGGCCAATAAATTGACTTTTGGTAAGCCCATGTTGTAATTTAATTTGGCATTTTGAGATGATGAAGAACAATATTAGTATCTAAATAGGACTTGATGAAGTTATATATGTATCAATATATATAATTTGAGTTATTTTATTTTCTGTTGTATTATCTCATTATTCTTCAATTTATTCATCAATATTAATGAGTTTTATGGACAAATAATCATATTCACATATGTTTTTTCAAATAATCAAGTGATCATTTATATTCCGAATCTGGTCGGATGTTTATGTGTATTTAAGAGTTATTTTTACATCTAAGGATTTTTGAATCACCTAGACAAGAATACTATGCTCAATAAAGGGTCATCCAACCCTTCCCTATGCACCTCCTTGATGGAAATAATATGTTTGAGGAAGGGTTAGTTGATCCTTCTTTGAGATCCCTTAGATAAGATTACTATTCTCAAGGAAGGGTTAATCGACCCTTCCCTTGTATCCCCCTTTGCATGAAATCTATGTGGAAGGGTCATTCAACCCTTCCATTAAATACCTCATGACATGAATACCATCCTTGAGGAAGGGTCAACTGACCCTTTTACATGCTCCCCCTCCATGAGAATATTATGCTCCTTATGAATCCCTAAACAAGAATATTATACTTAAGAAAGAGTTAACCAAACCTTCCCCATGCCCCTCCTCAATGGAAGTAATATGATAGAGTAAAGGTAGATCAATCCTTCTCTAGGCTCTGGTAGATGAGATTTCTATGCTTGAGGAAGGGTTGGTGGAACCTTCCCTAGTATCCCGCTCTACATGAAAACTATTCTTGAGGAAGGGTCAGTCAATCCTACACTAGGCTCACCTAGATGATATTTCTATGCTCAAAGAAGGGTTAGTCTACCCTTCCCTAGGACCATGCTTTACATGAAAATTGTGCTTGAGGAAGGGTCAAATGACCCTTCCAATGGATACCTCACAATGTAAATACCATATTTGAGGAAGGGTTGAATGATGCTTCTCCTTTCTACCCCTCCATGAGAATATTTTACTGGAGGAATGGTCAATCTACCCTTCCTCACTATACCCCTTTATGTAGAAACTATTTTTGAGGAAGAGTTGGAGAACAATTTTTATAGATACCCCATGATAAGAATACCATCCTTACAGAAGGGTCAACCAACCCTTCTTTGTGCTCCCTTATCATGAGAACACTAATATGGAGGAAGTGTCAACTAACCCATCCCTATGATCCCCCATATGAGAATATTATGCTCGAGAAAGGGTTATATAACCCTTCCCCATGCCCCTCCTTGAGGGATATAATATGATAGAGGAAGGTTCGGTTGATCCTTCTCCAATATCTCTTAGATGAGATTGTTATTCTCGAGGGAAGGTTGACCAACCCTTTTTTGGCATTCCCCTCTACATAAAATCTATGCTTGAGGAAGGGTTGGGTGACCCTTCCATTGGATGCCTCATGATGAGAATACCATCCTTGAGGAAGGTTCAAGCAACCATTTTCTATGCTCTCCCTCTATGAGAATACTTTGTTGGAGGAAGGGTAAACCAACCCGTCCCTGTGATCCCCTAGACAAGAATTCCATGCTTGATAAAGGGTTACCTAACCCTTCCCCATGCACCTCCTTGATGGAAATAATATATTGTAGGAAAGGTCAATCGATATTTCTTTGGGATCCCCTAGATAAGGTTGCTATGCTCAATCATGGGTTGAATGAACCGTCCCTTATACCCCCCTCTATGTTGAAAATATGCTTGAGGAAGGATTGGTTGATCCTTCCACTAGATACCCTCTTACATGAATAACATCCTTAAGGAAGGATCAACCAATCCTTCTTCATACCTCCCTTCCATGAGAATACTATGTTGGAGGAAGGGTCAATCAACCCTTCCTCTAGATCCCTTGTTATGTGAAAAATATTCTTGAGTAAGGGATAGTCAACCCTTCCATTGGATACCCCATGATGAAAATACTATCCTCGAGGAAGGTTCATTTGAACCTTCTCCATGCTCCCTCTCCATGATATTAGTATGATAGATGAAATATTGACCAACCCTTCCCTGTGACCCCCTAGAAAAGAATACTATGATTGAGAAAGGGTTGATTGACCCTTCCTCATGTAGCTCCTTGATGTAAATAATATGATTGAGGAATGGTAGGATAATCCTTCTTCAGGATTCACTAGATGAGATTGTTATTCTCAAGGAAGGGTCAGTTCATCCTTCTTCAAGGTTCCCCTTTATGAAAATATAATGCTTGAGGAATGGTAGATCAACTCTTCCACTGGATACCCCACAATGCAAATACCATTCTTGAGGAAGGGTTGGTTGATCCTTACCTATGCTCCCCCTCCATGATAATACTATGCTAGAGGAAGAAATACTCAACCCTTCTCTAGGATCCCCCTCTATGAAAAAACTAAGCTTGATAAAGGGTTGATTGACCCTTCCAATGGATATCCCACAATGTGAATACCATTCTTGATTAACAATTGGTTGAAACTTCTCCTTTCTCCCCCCCCATGAGAATATTGTGTTGTAGGAATGGTCAAATGACCGTTCCTTGGGATCCCCTCAATGAGGAAACTATTCTAGAGGAAAGGTTGGTTGACCCTTCCTGAGGATGTTGCTCAATGAGAATAAAATCCCAGAGATAGTAAAATCTTATTGATATAAAACTTTGGTTTAGAAACTATGTAATAACCACAATGTATTAACATATGGTTACAACCATATGTAACCATAAAACTGCCATATATATACATATGACCACCAAACATACATGTTTAAGATTGAACATGGGACCTTTGGGTTGTATTCCCGGGGGTTTAACCACTACACCACATGGGTTGTTTGTTATAACAAGCAACATTTAAACTCGCGCCAAAGAATTCTGGAAGGTACAAGTACGAGTTGGGGCTCGTGACCTATTTAAGGGGCATGGATATCAAGACTTACACACATTCCAATGTGCATAGATTCTCACGAGGGCACAAATTTCAAGGTGGTACAAATATCGAGGTATGAATTGCATAGAAGTGCATGCCTAGATTTCATAAGTTTATGTGTTGCATGAAAAAGCATGTCATAAGGTATATTGTCCACACCTAGGCCAGTTTATACTTGTTGGATTCCATTTTCTGCAATGATAATGAATTTGAAGTTTTTTTTTGTGATCAAAGGTCTTTTGTAAAAGTGTTATCTCAAATTTTCATGTATGAGACCCATTGTCTAGTTATACATGTAAAAGGGGATTTTTCGGCATCTGTTCAGAATTTGGTCGACTTTATAGTCAAATTTCTCATAATTTTGCAAGGAATTCAATAGTGAACTCTTTATTTGAGTTTTAGCTGTAGAAATAAAGAGAGTCCAATACATTTTCTTTTGGTAATCCCATGTTGTAATTTGATTTGGTATTTTGAGATGATGAAGAACAATATTACTATCTAAAGAGGACTTGAATATGAAGTAATATATGTCATCAATATATATAATTTGAGTTTTTTTATTTTCTGTTGTATTATCTCATTATTCTTCAAGTTATTCATCAATATTAATGAAGTTTATGGACAAATAATCATATTCACATGTGTTTTTTCAAATAATCAAGCGATCATTTATATTCCCAATCTAGTCAAATGTGTATGTGTAATTAGTTAATCTAATGATTTTCGAATCACCTAGATAGTAATACTATGCTCAAGAAAGGGTCATACAACCCTTCCCTATGCACCTCCTTGATGGAAATAATATGTTCGAGGAATGGTTAGTTGATCCTTCTTTGAGATCCCTTAGATAATATTACTATTCTAAAGGAAGGGTTAAGTGACCCTTCCCTTGTATCCCCCTTTACATGAAAGCTATGCTTGAGGAATGGTCATTCAACCCTTCCATTGAATACCTCATGACATGAATACCATCCTTGAGGAAGGTTCAACTAATCCTTTTACATGCTCCTCGTCCATGAGAATATTATGATCCTTATGACTCCCTAAACAAGAATATTATACTTAAGAAAGAGTCAACCAACCCTTCCCCATGCCCCTCCTCAATGGAAGTAATATGCCAGAGTAAGGGTAGATAAATCCTTCTCTAGGCTCTGATAGATGAGATTGATATGCTTAAGGAAGGGTTGGTGTAACCTTCCCTAGTATCCCGATATACATGAAAACTATTCTTGAGGAAGGGTCAGTCAATCCTACACTAGGCTCCCCTAGACGAGATTTATATGATCAAAGAAGGGTTGGTAGACCCTTCCCTAGGACCATGCTTTACCTGAAAATTATGCTTGAGGAGGGGTCAACTGACCCTTCCAATGGATGCCTCACAATGTAAATACCATATTTGAGGAAGGGTTGACTGATGATTCTCCTTTCTACCCCTACACAAGAATATTGTATTGGAGGAATGGTTGATCGACCCTTCCTCACTATCCCCCTTTATGTAGAAACTATGTTTGAGGAAGGGTTGGAGAACCATTTTTCTAGATACCCCATGATAAGAATACCATCCTTACAGAAGCATCAACTGACCCTTCTTTGTGCTCCCTTGGCGTGAGAACACTAAGCTAGAGGAAGTGTCAACTAAGCCATCCCTATGATCCCCCATATGATAATATTATGATCGAGAAAGGGTTAGCTAACCCTTCTCTATGCACATCCTTGAGGGATATAATATGATAGAGGAAGGTTCTATTGATCCTTCTCCAATCTTTCTTAGATGAGATTGTTATTCTCAAGGCAAGGTTGACCAACCCTTTTTCGGCATTCCCCTCTACATAAAATTTATGCTTGAGGAAGGGTTGGGTGACCCTTCCATTAGATGCCCCATGATGAGAATACCATCCTTGAGGAAGGTTCAACCAACCCTTTTTTATGCTCTCCCTCTATGAGAATATTGATTGACCTTTTTGTTCTATCCTTCTCTATGAATATTTAAGGAAAGGTCAATCAATAATTCTCTGGGATCCCAAAAATAAGGTTGCTATGATCAATCAAGGGTTGAATGAACCTTCCCTTATACCCCCCTCTATGTTGAAAATATGATTGAGGAAGGATTGGTTGATCCTTCCACTAGACAATCTCTTACATGAATACCATCCTTAAGGAAGGATCAACCAATCCTTCTTCAGACCTCCCTTCCATGAGAATACTATGTTGGAGGAGGGGTCAATCAACCCTTCCTCGAGATCCCTTGTTATGTGAAAAATATTCTTGAGGAAGGGATAGGAAACCCTTCCACTGGATACCCCATGATGAAAATACCATCCTCGAGGAAGGTTCATTTGAACCTTCTCCATGATCCCTCTCCATGATATTAGTATGTCAGATGAAATATTGACCAACCCTTCCCTGTGACCTCCTAGAAAAAAATAATATGATTGATAAAGGGTTGATTGACCCTTCCCCATGCACCTCCTTGATGGAAATAATATGATTGAGGAAGGTTCAATTGATCCTTCTTCAGGATTCACTGGATGAGATTTCTATTCTCAAGGAAGGGTTAGTTCATCCTTTATCAAGATTCCCCTCTATTAAAATACAATGCTTGAGGAATGCTCGATCAAATGTTCCAATGGATACCCTACAATTAAAATACTATTCTTGAGGAAGGGTTGGCTGATCCTTACCTGTGCTCCCCCTCCATGAGAATACTATGCCAGAGAAAGCATTAGTCGACCCTTCCCTAGGATCCCACTCTATGCAAAAACTAATCTTGAGAAAGGGTCAATCGACCCTTCCAATGGATATCCCATAGTGTGAATACCATTCTTAATTAACAGTTGGTTGAAGCTTCTCCTTTCTCCCCCTCCATGAGAATACTATGTTGGAGGAATGGTCAACTAACTATTCCTTGGGATCCCCTCAATGAGGAAACTATTATAGAGGAAAGGTTGGTCTAACCTTCCTTAGGATGTTTCTAAATGAGAATAAAATCCCAGAGACAGTAAAATCTCATTGATATAGGTTTCTATAAATGGTATGCATCATCATTCTTTGGTGATGACATCACTGTGACATTAACCAAACTTATAATGGTGCCATTAAGGATAATCACTATATTAGAAGGAATTCTGATAATTTTTCCAATAATTTACACGTATCTACTATAACCAACTAAATTTTTTCATGAAATTACAACAAATTCATCCAACAACCCAAAGAAGTTGGATATAGTTATATTCATACCTAAAGCATAGTGTTCCCTTACTTCCATTAACCACACACCTTGAAGGAAATTGTTTAATTATTTTTCCCTCTCCATTCTCCATATCTATATGGAATTAAATAATGATGATGATACTTTGTCAAAGGAAGGTGTTAGGTTGCAACTATAAGAGTTCATATTATATGAATTATAATAAATGCATTCAAAATATTTTGATAGGAGGTGAGATATTTTCTATACTAGTTTTTGATTTGGAAGCATTAGAGAACATTATGGATAATAGAGAAAATATATACTAAAATTTGTGTACACATGATTCAGAAAATCCTACTTATATGCACTATGAAAAGAACACCTGGTGATTGTGTTCTTAATTATGCTATGAGTACAAAATGCAACTTTTTCCTTGGAAATAAAAACTATCAATGTTATAACAATAATACTGCTCTGGTCTCCATAATATATCTAGATAAAAGTATTAAGTCTGTACATTGGAGTTTTTTCATTTCTTGCAAATACTATAGTAAACTATAGATGGTTAGAAACTAGGAAAAAACATAATATTTGAGTGAAGAACATAAATTTTAAAGAGAATCCCCTAAAATCCTTGTTTCCTCTACATATTGCATCAATGCATCTTAGGATAAAGGTGCAAAAGGATATGACACTAATAGGTGCAAAAGGATAAAGACTAAATCAATTTCTAGCAATGTGAAATAATACTAGTAATGTACTAAAAAAAATCTATCTAAACTAGTATTGTACTAAAAAAAATCTATCTAAACTAGTATCATACTAAAGAGGCTACTATCTAAAATAATCTCAAATGAATAATATTATATCATACCTTTTTGTATGATCTAGAATGGATCATTATGTAATTTCTCATATATCTTGGTACTTTTTGGGTGGAAAAATTGGAGGAATTGGCATACATGGGCAATTAGCTTGTGGGAGGCATATTCTCGACATGAAAAATTGGCTTGTAGGGCCCATTTTAGGGGTAGGTCCCAGCTTGGTGATTTAGAGTCCAAAGCCTTGCAGAGCTAGTTTGAAGCATCAAACAACACTTTTTTGGGTCAAAATTTTGTGATCTTAATACCCAATCCATTAACATTGTTTTATACACTAAAAACTTTCCAATGGTGCACAAATCACCTTAATCATATTTTGTATGCAAAATTATTGCTTCCCACAAGTTGACCGAACCTATTGATCACCATGGTATTGAGTGGATGCCGTGTGATCCCCCATTGCTCACACATATGGGGCCATTCATATGTGTAATTTCAAGAATATTCCAGAGGGTCTAGAGCCCTTACACTAATTGAGGGTTGAGGAATGCAAAAAACCTAACCACAACCCTATATGGATACCATGTTATGTTAAATACTGAGCCGCTAGGAAGAGAAGGGGACCCATTGTTTTCGTATTGTTATTGTTCCATAGTTGATCAAAGCATCTAGGAGTGGGATATTAGAGCATAGTTGAGGAGGTAGAAGATTCCATAGTATCCATTGATGCCACAATGTCCATGAAAAATCCCTAGTGAGTGCCCCTTTCTTTGTACTTGCATTTCATAATAGATAAAGAAAGAGAAGGAAATGTGCCTCACCTTTTAGCTTGGGTTTCTCCCATATTGGGTTTCCTAGGTTAAAAATTGTGTTCATTTTTTTGGATGGTGTGTTCATTTTCTTATTTCTTTGACTTGGTTTTTAGTTATTTCCATAATTTTTAGAACTATGCTAGTAATATTAAATCTAATATCTTGTTGTATTAATGAGCGGGGGGTGGGTGGGTGGTGGTGAATTAGTAATAGAGAAAATTAATCCTTTTTAACCATATTATCAAAGTGTTATATCAATGAAGCATTATCATCCAATAACTGCAGAGTAAATAAGAAATGAAAAATGAACAATCATACACATACACAATACACCAATGTTTTACGTGGAAACCCAAAGAGGGAGAAAACCACATAATGTTTTTTCTTATATGTCCTGAAGAATTACATTCATTGGAAACACCAACTTCCTTTGTTTTCCAGTTGCAACTGGAAGGAGGCTCCAACCCCCTAGTTTCTCAGGCTACAACCTGAGGGAAGCTCCAACTCCCCAATTCTCTGGCTACAACCAGAAGGAGGCTACAACCCCCTATGTTCTCCAGCTACAACCGAAAGGTGGCTACAACCACCTATCCTTGCCCCGTCCAACTGCCCTAAAGTAGAAGTAGAATGATGGAACCATTGTCACACTATCACTATGATATATACTGCTATAAACCTAAACCATTCATCAACGATGCATCAACCTGTACTTCAACTCGTACCATAAACAAGTGCATCAACCATGCACCAACCTGTACTAAACAACTTGTAATCAACCTGTACCATAAACAAGTGCATCCAACCATGTACCAAGTATGTACCAATCATGTGTCAACTACTCATCAACTATGACTCATCAATATGCACCAAAATCATCAACTATACACCTCATGTATGTGCCAACTCATCAACTACTTGTCTCAACCATGTACCCAACTTATACCTCAACCAAAATCCCTCATCAGTTTCATCATCCAAATATGATTTGTAACTCTGTAATAGACCTGGTGTATATGATCACATACCTACAAACCTTCCTTAACTTTAAACAACAAGAGACTAGCATTTACATCAAACTTTTCTTTAGTCTCACATGACTACTTTTGGATTAGTCAACAACCCTAACTTGAAATAATCATAACTTTGTACCTGTAATGAATAAAGATATGAAACTGATACACAATGTTATTCAGTTTGTTTTATGCAATTCCTCCAGGTTTCTCTACTTGGAACCTCTCATAAAAGGGGTTATAGCAAAAATGGCATACCTTCCTAAATTCTGGCTTATTCTAGAGAGAGACCTTGTAGAGCGTGCCACACAAAAATATTTGTTGAATAGATATGAAATTGTTAAAAATAACCCTAAAGAATTTAATCTAACCAACACATTTAGTCTCACTGAATTTGGATCTATTATGAAGAAGTTATGATGTTTTTACCCGAAACACATGTTTTTGACTAGTTTCAGGACTAGCCACACACCCTATTTTCCACGGAGTGCAACTCCAAAAATACAACGACCCACAAGATCAATTTTTTACCACAGATGCTTGGACATGTTTCCTCAATGACATGGAAATTTCATGGTATGAATCATTCTAGAAAAAAAGTTACTGCGAAAATGTTGAGATGACCTGAAAAAAAACATACCTTAGAAAGCATCATCAAAAAAATTTATCCTTCCTTGAATTCCGACCTTCTTTTCTTCACTTTCCTCAGAAATTTGGCTCATGTATCATTTGGTTACCTCAAACACCTATATGTATTCAATATTCTCAGGTGTGATTCAAATGAGAGAGCCTTGCCTCTTATTTATACTCTCCAAGTAGCTTCCTTAAAACCATCTTCTAGGTCACTTTGTCCACTTTCCTTATTTTAGGGTGAACCCACTTCTATTTTCTCCATTAAATTTTAATTTAAATAATTTATTTTGTATTCACTTTGAATTATAGTACACTCATCACTTCACTTTATTATTTACCTTCTAAAATCTCCTAAACCACTTTGACTACTTTGACCTTTTGGGGCTTCAAGCCAACATATGAGGGTCCTCCAACTTTGTAAGGCCATAACTCTCAAACCGTGAGGCGTCATGTGATATTACACATACCACTAGAAATGGAATGACATGTAATATCCATCTAGAATAGTATTACTTGAAAATATATCAGAACTCATACCATTATCCATCAAACAAACTTGGGTCCATTACCCAAACCTGGGTTCTCCAACTTCACATGGTCATAACTCTCTAACCGTGAGGAGTTATGTGACGTTACACATACCACTGGAAATGGCATGACAAACACTATGCATATAGGATAGTTTCACTGACAAATTCACTATCCTTCGTTTCATTATTCCACCATTAATCATGGGTTCTCTCACTCCGCAAAGCGTCTTCCCATGAGGGCTTTTACCATAAGGAGACCACTTTGGAGTTCATCCATCTTTACTTATTATCAACCATGACAAGAAAATAATGAGTCATATTTACATCAAACAAGCTTGGGTTCATTACCCAAACCTCTATGCTATGGGGATTTCTTCAAGGGTTGACATCAATGATAACCAACCTTAATCAACAATATCCCCTTTCGGCATTGATGGAAACACTCTGATGTAACACTGAAATCATATCACTCATGCTCCCCCTAGAACCATGCCTCTATCCTATGCATCTGATAAATATTTCCCCCTTTTGTCATCAATGGCAAAGGTATCTTTCCATCCGGGGCTTCTCCCCCTAATTGAACTGTCGTCTTATGGTGATTCCTTGTGTAAATATAAGACATATAAGATAAGCATTCAAAAAGTATTCATTTTGGAGTAGAAATAACTCCAAGTCTCCGACGAAGATATTTAAAGGCTTCCCGTGGAAGTGGTTTTGTGGAGATTTCTGCCACTTGTTCTTTTGTGCCCACATACTCAACTCTAATATTATTTTCTGCAACCTTCTCCCATAGAAAGTGATACTTGATTGGAATGTGATTCATCTTGGAGTGCATCACATGGTTCTTCGAGATACTGATGGTGCTTTTATTATCACAATAGATTGGAATGGGCTCATCATACTCAACCTGTATATTTGTTAGAGTTTGTTTCATCCAAAGAACCTGTGTACAACATGATCCTGCTGCAATATACTCTGCCTCGGATGTAGATAAATATACTAATGATTGTTTCTTTCTTAGCCATGATACCAAACACTCACCTAAGTAGAATTATGCTCCATTGGTGCTTCGTCGGTGATCAATACAACCTGCCCAATCTGCATCTGTGTAGGCAATAAGTGATAGATCTTTTCCTTTTGGATACCATAATCCAAACTCTTCTATTCCTTTGAGATATCTGAAAATCCTCTTAACTGCTAATACATGTGATTCCTTTGGTGCTGCTTGAAATCGTGTCACATGTCCAACTGCCTGCATTACATCTAGTCTGGATGCTATCACATATAGTAGGTTTCCAATCATTGAACTTTATTTCTTCTGATCTGTAGACTTTGAATCATCATCTTTTCTCAACTTGAAACTGGTTTGCATGGGAGTGATAATTGGTTTGCAATCTTCCATTCCGAATCTCTTTAGCATTTATCTGATATACTTGGTTTCAGAAATAAAAATTCCTTGGTTGCTTTGACATATATGAAGTCCTAGAAAGAAAAAATATTTCTCCAAGTAATGACATTTCAAATTCATTCTGCATATATTTTTCAAATTTCTGGCTTAACATGTCATCATCACTACCAAAAATAATATCATCAACATAAACTTCAACTAATAAAATATTACCTTGACTTACCTTGATGTAGAGGTTGTTGTCTGCACTTCCTTTTCTGAACCCTGCATGTTGTAGATACTTATCCAGTCTAGAGTACCATGCTCTAGGAGATTGTTTTAGACCATACAAGGCCTTCTTTAATTTACACTCATAATCTGCGTTCTGTGATAGCTGAAATCCTTCTAGTTGTTCAATGTATATTTCTTCTTCAAGTTCCCCATTCAAAAACACTGATTTTACATCCTTCTGATACACTTTAATATTTTTGGAGCATGCATAAGATAAAAGCAAACAGATTTCTTCCATTCTGGTAACTGGGGCAAATGTCTCTTCAAAGTCGATTCCTTCAATCTGTGCATATCCTTTACATACCAATATAGATTTGATCCTTGTAACCTGTCCATATTCATTCAATTTATTCCTGAATACCCACTTTGTGCCGATAACATTCTTATTCTTTGGTCTTGGAACCCGTTCCCAAGTGTCATTTTTCTCTATTTGATCCCATTCTTCATTCATGGCCTTATTCCAAAATTCATCCTTTTTGGATTCTTCAAAACAATTTGGTTCAATTGTAGATAAGAGTTCTAGGTGTGTTTGTTCTGGTGAACGGATTTTTCTTCTAGTCTCAAATCCTGCATCTTTGTTTCCAATAATCTGATCTGAAGGATGATTCTTCTGTACTCGTCTTCTAGGTTTCTTTGGAGATACTTGCTAAACTTGCTCTTCTATTTCTGTCAGATTCTCTTCATCTTCCTCTTCTACTTCATCTTTTGCTTCTTCTTCAAAAAGTTGTTCCAATGATTTATTTTCTTCTTCCTTTGATTCCGGTCTACCTGTTTCATCAATTGTTACGTTGATTCTTTCCACAACTTTGTTCAATATTAGATTGTAACACTTGTATGCTTTCCTTGTACTTGAGAAACCAACAAGTACTCCTTTGTCCACACAAGATTCAAACTTTCCCATTCTGTCATCTTCTCTTTTGATGTAGCATTTGCTTCCAAAAAATCCGAAGTGCTTCACATTTGTTGGTCTTCCTTTCCATAGCTCGTAGGGACTTTTATTAGTGTTGTTTCTGAGCGTTACTCTGTTTTGAATGTGAACTGCTATATGCATTGCCTATGTCCAAAATATATCTGTCAATTTGGAATCCATTAACATTGTTCGAGCCATTTCCTGTACTGTCATGTTCTTTCTTTCAACAACTCCATTTTGTTGAGGTGTCCTAGAAACGGAGAATTGCCTTTTTATTCCATTACTACTGCAGTAGTCCATAAATTCCTTTGAAGTGATTTCTCCTCCATTATCAGATCTCAAGCATTTGATTCTTGAATCCATCTCATTTTCAACCATTTCCTTGTAGATCTTGAAGTTTTCAAAAGATTCTAACTTGTTCTTGAGAAACAAAAATGCAGTCATTCTTGTATAATCATCAACTAATAACATAAAGTATCTCTCACCTTTTAAGCCCTTTGTTGTAGTTGGTCCAACTAGATCAATATGCATAATTTCCAGTGGTCTTGTTGTTGAATATTCCTTTGATTTGAACCTGGTCTTTGTTTGCTTTCCTTGTTGACAATGCTTGCACAAAGTGTTGGTTGGTTTCGTGATCTAGGGAATTTCTCTGACTGCTTATATTTTGTTGACTTTGACAAGGTTATCAAAATGCGTGTGACCCATTATTATGTTCCATAGCCAACTTACATCTTCCTTTCCTAGACAACACTTTTCATTTCCAAATTTGCTTAACACATATATGTTGTTTGAAGTTCTTGCAGCTGTACTGATCAATTTCCCTGAACCTTCTCTTCTTATCTCACACTTTTGTGAATCGAAAGTAACTTTATAACCTTGGTCACACATTTGACTCACACTTAGAATATTATGTTTCATATCTTCTACTAGTAGAACATTTGTGCCTTTTCATTCTTGTTCCCAATTCAGACTGTGCCTTCCCCAATGATTTTGGCTAAATTATCATTTCTGAAGGAGACTGAACCATTTCTTTCCTTTCGTAATGTAAGAAATTTGTCTCTATCACCTGTCATGTGTTTTGAACACCCATTGACAACATACCAACCATGTTTCTTGTGCTTAGCTTGTAGAGAGACTGTGCATTCTTCATTGTTGTACTGATCTTGCTTTCTTATCCATGTCATTTTCTGAGGTTCCTGCCTATGCCTATTGTTATTCTGTTGAGGTTCTTTAGGAGGGACTATCATTCTGCAATCTTTTGCCACATGTCCAAAATTGTTACATTTGTAACATTCCACTTTAGTGCTCAAAGATTCAAACCTGTTGTAACTTCTTCTTTGTGTTTCACTAGGTCTTCTTGAATAACCCCTTTGTGTATGACTCTCAAAGTTGTTATTGTTCATTTTGTTAGCTCTACAATTCACAACTTTATGTACAAAATTATTACATGCATAACCTAATACAAAAAATATAGTTTGATACCTGGGAGTGAAGATCTTATGAAAGGAGTTTCTCTAATGAATCCTTCTTATTATTGAGGCCTATCTGTCTGTTGTTGATTCTGAAATCTGAGTCTTCTCGGTGGAGGAGTGTCCTTGTAATCTTCCTTGTATATCTTCCTATCACCTTTGATTGCTTCTACATAGATTTTTGGATTTGTTTCTTGCTCTGTTGTTTTGGAGCTTGATCCATTTTCTGTTTGATTGTATCCAAGTCCGGACTTGTCAAGATAAGATTTTTGACTGTTGATAATGTCATTTAGAACTTTTGAGCTATTCTGCATATTTTTTGTTTGAATATCCTTTCTTAGTGTGACAATCTCTGCTTCCAAGTTTCCAATGATCTTGTCATTTTCTTCTAGCTGTTCTTTAAGTGCTTCTTAAATTATTTTATCTTCTTCTATTTGAACCTTCAATTTTGTGATCATTTGTTCTAGTTCTCGAGTGTCCTTTTTCTTGTCTAGTTTTGCTTGTAGTTTCTTGTTTTTCTTCCTTTCTCTTCTGATAACTTCTATGACACACATTGATTCTTCTCGATAGTCAACTTCTGCCTCGTCAATTTCTTCTTCGACTTATTCATATCCTTATTTGGCTTCTTCATATTCTTCTTCGGAGTCTTCTTTGTCAAAGTCTTTTACTGCCATGAATAGAACTCTTCCCATCTCACTGTCACTGACTTCATCTTCATCTGATGATGAGTTGTCTTCTTTGGTGCATAAGCTTTTCTTGAAAAATTTCTTTGTAGTTCTTTTGCCTTTATATGTGTGTTTTCCTTTTGAGTAACCTTCATCATTTATCTTTTTCTTATGAGGACATTTGTTAGCAAAGTGACCAATACCATCATAATTAAAACAAATTAAAGGAAGCTTACCTCTATACCTACCGTTGGTTCCCTTGTTCAGTCTTTTAACGAAGTTGGCCACTTATTCATCATCTTCTGAGACGTCACTGTTGCTACTATATTCTTCTTGTTGTTGTTTCTTTTTCTTTGATATTTTGGATGCTTTGAAGGATGCTTCTTTGACATCTGAATTTTCTTGTTCAATTCTCATTTCATATGCTGTGAAGATTCCATGTAGTTCTTCCATGCTTATTGAGTTTAGATCTGATATTTCTTCTAGTGATGATATCTTAGGGTTGAATCTCATAGGAAGAGATCTTAGTACCTTTTGAACAATTACATATTCTTTGATTTCTTCTCCCAATCCTATGATTGCATTCGTTGTTTCATCGAATTGTAAGAAGTAGGCTACAATATTTTCATCTTCCTTCATTTTTAGTTGTTCGAACTGAGCTCTGTAAGTTTGAATCTTTGCTTCTTTGACCTTTGTATCTCCTTCATTTATATTTCGAAGCTTGTCCCAAATATCTTTAGCGGATTTACAATGTGAAACTTTGGTGAAAAATGTATCACTGAGACCATTCAAAAGTGCATTTTTGGCTTTGGAATTATTCTCACCAAGTTTCACTACTTTGTCATTTGTTGGTGGAACTGCTGGTGCTATGTATCCATCTACAATTGATTGCCAAAATTGAAATCCCTGTGCTTGTATATATGTCTTCATCCTTATGCTCCAAAAAGCATACTTCTGTCCATCAAACTGTGGTATTCCATTTTTATACAAGTTGTTTCTCTCCATGATCTACCTTTCAGTGGTTAAACTGATTTCTGAAGGATCCTGCTCTGATACCAATTGTTGGATTACTGAGAGGGGGGGGTAAATTAGTAATAGAGCAATTTAATCATTTTTAACCATATAATCAAAGTGTTATATCAATGTAGCATTATCATCCAATAACTGCAGAGTAAATAAGCAATGAACAAATGAACAATCATACACATACACAGTACACCAATGTTTTATGTGGAAACCCAAAGCGGGAGAAAACCACACAATGCTCTTTCGTATATGTCTTGAAGAATTACATTCATTGGAAGCACCAAATTCCATTGTTTTCCAGCTGCAACTAGAAGGAGGCTCCAACCCCCTAGTTTCTCAGGCTACAACCTGAGATAAGCTCCAACTCCCCAATTCTCTGGCTACAACCAGAAGGAGGCTACAACCAAAACATGGCTACAACCACTTGTCCTTGCCTCGTCCAATAGCCTTGAAGTAGAAGTAGAATGATGGAACCACCTTCACTCTATCACTACGAGATATACTGCTATTGTTACACATCGAAATTACTCACTTCGATAGTGTTGCAAGTGTCGTCATTATGAGTGTCGCAAGTGTCAAGCAAAGCATACTTCCATGATGCCTATGTTGTGCCTACAATGAGATGATAAGGACACTTGACACACATCAAACACTTGATTTGGAAGAGGAGAAATGATTAACTAGGCTTATAAACCTTTTGCCATCTGAAAGAACCCAAAAAATTGAGTTTTTGGAGGAGAGTGCTCCCCTATACCTCTCTTAGGAGTGTTGGCGCCCCCCTATAAGATACCGGGGAGCATTATAACACTCATATGCCCTTTTGTAGGAGTGCTCCTACTCTCAAGAGTGTTGGTGCTCCTCTATACATTACTAGGGAGCGTTAGAACACTCTGATGCCCCTTTTGAGGGAGCGCTATCTATTCTGGGCAGCAATTGATTTGTTGAGAAGAATGGGGGAAGGATCTTTTCACTCTTGGAAGGAAGTTGGATTCGAATCCTCAATCAAGCCATGATATTAGGGCAGATCCCTAACTAAAAGAGGAAAATCCTCAACTCACCCCAAGGATATCTCAAGTAGTTGGGCCTCTACAAGGATATATAAGCAAGCTTTCTCATGGTGAAAGAAGGGATGGAAATGGACAATTACACCAAACTTATGATCTCATAAGTGGTACTGGAACATATATGATTTGGAAGCAAGAGACCTATGATCTCATAGGGAACAATTGGTGAAGCTATCGTCACTCTGATCATGGATCTTTTGAGTAAGGGTTAGACAAAGAGGACTTGGAAGAACTGTCGCATTCCATCTACGACTGTAAGTAACATTCTTGTCCTCATCAATATGATTTGCTTGGTCTGTTTCTTTCTAATTCATGTTCAATCTCACATGAATTTGTCTCTTTAGTAGATAGACCTATTTCAGACTAATCTTGATAGAGTAGGAAGTGGTCGTACTTTGTTTGTCTACAGGGCTTATCGAGGAGCTCAAGATTGGAGTTCAACTCGGAGCGTGCAGGGACAAACACCGGTAAAAGGTACGTCTTTCCTCCTTCCTCTTCATTAATTAGTTTGTGTAGACCTAAAAGGAATTCAATGACCATGATAAACACTTTTTGTCTTAGAGTTAAGAGTCTATCTCTTTGAGAAGATTTTCCTTCAATAGAAATTGGTGACTCCAATGGGGAGAAATCATAACTTTCTTAGTTTTTTTTTCCCTCATAGACCTTGTCTTACCCTTTGTTTTCTTAGTACATGTTCACCCCTTTATATCTGATTTCACTTGTTGATTGACTCTTTACTCGATCACATTCAACTTGACTGTCAAATTTTGACTGAAATTTTGTGTTTTTGGACATTTTTATGAGTTTTTTAAGCCTAGCGCCCCTGTGCCCATCTTAGAAGAGTGCCAACACTCCATAAAGGTGTTGGAAAATGCTTTATAACGCCCTAGTGTCCCTTACACCAGAGTTCCAACCCCTTTTTACACAAAACCTTTTCAAAAATTGCATTTTTTGGAGGACCAAACCCTGTTTTTTCACTTGTTGAGCTGCTTTGGGATTCAATGCTTCTTCTTTTGACCTTTGACATGCTTCCTCCTAAGAAGTAAACACCTTGTTGTTCAGATTTTATGCCCTTCTTCCTTATTTTTGAGTTTTTGTTGTTGAGAGCTTGAAATCAATCCCTTGCTTTCTTCTCTCCTATCCGACTGAGCGGGAACTCTTGTGAAGGACTTTAGAAGTTTGTGACTCTTCTCATTTAGTTCTTTGAGGTCATATGATCCAATTTCTTTCTCCTTCCTTTTGCGTTTTTTTTTTCTTTCTCTTGTTTGATTGCAAAAGGGTGTGTTGTTTGTGCGAAATCTGCGTTTTCTTCTTCGAATCTCCTTGATTTGAAAGGGTAGTTGGTAGGACAAGTTTTTCATTGAATTGATCATCATTCACATGCAAACGACAAAAGTACATCTTAATGATTAGTTTGCATTTCTGAAATGTTGTAGCATCATATTGGATCTGATTGAGAACAAAAGTGATTGAAGGCATTCCTTATCAAGTGTTTGATAGTGAAAACAACTCTTTCTCTTTCCCTTAAATAGGCATTCATTGAAAAGAAACAATTGTTTATCATATTTTATGCATCTTTTTGAGAGTTGAGTCATCATTCCATCAGTTTCACTTCCGTACACCCTCTGAGTAAACAATAGCCATTAAAATCAATGCTTAACTAAAATTTATCAGACTTTTTACATCTTTGTTAGCAAACCTACATTAGTTTAAGGTGTAGGGCTTTGGAATAGGTTGAAAGGATAACTTTCCAAAGATATCAAACAAACTTAGTATCTTGCGGTAGGGAGAGTCAAATCCAATTGTCGTATTGGCTTGCTGGGATCCCCCTCTCACATAGGGGTTACACATGAGGTCGCATTCGGGTGAGTTACAGAGATTATCCCTCTGTGGTTCAACTGTTTGTAGTAGTCGGATCGTATATTAGGGGTCACCGGAAGGTATACCCACGATTATGTGTGGGAGCCTTTCAAGTTGATTTCAGGCTTGTTATCCTGCCCATACATTCTAACTAGACTGTCGACTGTACCTGCCCAGGGGCTGACTACGAGTTGGTGACCTTAGTAGCCACAATCTTTAGGGTCTCAGACAAGGTGACGGTGAAGGGAAGTCTCACTGTACTTGGACCAGACGTTGGTCAAACTCACTCGGGCTCCTTGGAGGGTAAATCCACAATTACTGCGTGGAAGCTTGCACCAAGGCATAAGTCTATTAAGTAGGTCGCCAACGTAACTGATCCACCCACTCTATCCCTGCCCCTTCCTATTTTGATCTTGCGATGTTGGATTTCATCACCAAATAGTGGTTTCATCATGGGAAGGTTTTGTTTGATTGATTGCTTCTCAGATTCATAGAATGTGTTGTTTGTTTTACTTAGTGAACCTTAGGTCAAGTCAGTGTTAATTGCATCGAATCTTGGGAGTACCAATGGAGGAACCCCTTCTCCTGGGGAACCTTATACCTTTCCTTCGTTTGGAAACTTTGGTCCTCCATATGTTGCCACACTGAGTCTTCCGGGACTCACTATTGGATTACTAGTTTGGTTGTTCCCCACTTTGGTGATCCCGAATCCTCCCAATGTTTCAGCTGCACCCAATACTCTGGATTTCAATACACCACCCACACATCAACCTCATGTCAATTTTTTTCCTTCTTCGTCCATCAAGTCTCCTTCCATTTCTCCTTCTTCGCCTAGTGAAATCTCTAAAGCAAGTAGCTAGGTTGATCAAAAGAAGAAGAAACAAAAAGAGAAGATGAAGAAGAGCCCACAAAGGACCAAGGCCCCAACAACATCAGACGTTGGCTCTAAGAAACCAATTACTATTAATAGTACTGGGAGTGTTGATGAGGTCAACAAGATTAAAATGAAGAATCCGAAACCCAAATTCCCTTACAGTCTTTGTAAGGGTGACCACTTTCCGAGGGATTGCCCCGGTCTTATCAAAGTCTTAGAAATGTGGTCTTCCACGTCGTTGGCTTCTGTTGGACATGCCAATGATACCCCATCAACTAGTGACATTAAGGTTGGTAAGAAGAAGAAAACTGTCAAGTTCCCTTGCATGTTATGTAAAGGTGATCATTACTCTCACCTTTGTCCTTGTATGGACGAGGCTTCTTCTCTTTTGGAAAAAATTCAACTTTCAAAAGGTTATCGTAAGATTTCCCCCGACCCATCGTTAGTTGATGGACTGGTCAATCCGGTTCCATCCTCGGTCAGTCTGGTTGATCAGGTGGTCAATCTAGTTTCCTCTTCGATTGAACCACAAACCCAAGGGGTCAATCCATTTTCATCCTCGGTCGATCCCACTCTCCCGTTAGAGAGTGACACCAAAGTGGTTGATCCATTTCCACCTGTCGACCCCATTCTTCCTTTGAAGAATGAAACTCAAGTGGTTGATTCGGTTATGCCATCGGTCGATCCCACTCCTCCTTTGACGAGTGTCAAAGTGGTTGATCCAGTCCCTTCCTCGGTCAGTCCCACCCTTCATCCGAAGAGTGACAAAGTGGTTGAACCAATCCCTTTCTCGGTCAGTCCCACCCTTCATCTGAAGATTTCCAAAGTGGTTGATCCAATTCCATCATCGGTCAATCCCACTCTTCCTTTGGAGAGTGCCTGCGCGGTCGATCCGATCCAATTATCGGTCAATCCTACTCTCCCTCTAGAGAGTAAACCCGATACTGCCCATGTTTTTCTCATTGATATAGACTCTACAGTGCTGGGGGGCATCCCTCATTCTCCTGCAAAACCCCCTCCAATTAATGAAGCCATCCTTTTTTATTGGGGTGCGCTAAATGGACCTCGTCTTCCCTCTCACATTCCTTTCCAAATTACAGTACTTGTTTGTGGTTGGGACGTTCCTCAAACGCTGATAGATGAAGGTGCGTCTGTTAGTATTTTTTCCTCTATTGCTTGGCACACTTTGGGTTGTCCTCTACTTGCACCGGTTACCCAGAATCTGTTATCTTTTAATAGAAGAACTAGTCAACCTTTAGGGACCCTCCCTCAGTTTCCCGTAACTTTGGGAGGGAAAAATGTCTCTCTTGATGTCATGGTAGTCCGAGACCCCTTGTATTTATCTTTACTCCTTGGGTGGGATTATGTCTATGCCATGAAAGCTATTGTATCCACTCTTTTCCATGTGATATATTTCCCTCACAATGGAAGAATTGTGACTATTGATCAACTTTCATTCATCGGCCCTGAATGGGTTACCTCCCTAAGTGGTTCTTATATGCAGGCAGTATCACTCCTGCCGCATGTCAATTATGTGGTGTTGTCTCCAATGACCTCAACTTCCGATGATTTTGATCCGGTAGTGGACATGGTGATTTCTTCGATCATATTATTGGAGCATGATCTCCTTACTCCTATTGTGACCCTCGACATGTGTTCCTTCTCGAGTGATTATCTTCCATCCAGCGAAGATCTCTTGGAAGCCTTGACCGAGTATTGTCCTTTGACATGGTATCCTTCTAAAGCATTATCCTCTTGGAATCCATGATCAAGAAGCAACCACGAGCATAATTTCTCTTCTCTGTGGCAAGCTCATTAAAAAATGAAACAGAGGTCATGAGCATAGTTTATCTTCTCTGTGGAAAGCTCGTTAAAAAATGAAACATAGGTCCTGAGCATCGTTCTTTTCCTGTGTCAAGCTCGTTAAAAAATGAAACATTCACCTCTCTTGAACCTTCTTTTCATCCACCCTTCTCCTTCGGTGAATGAATCGAAGCTTGGAGGGCATGTCTCTAGCCTTTGATGATCATTTTGGAGTTAAGCCACTAGATTTCAAGATGGGGGCATACCGAGGTTAGTATTTGTTCTTTCTCGTGCTCTTAAATACATGAGAATGCATCCGGGTAGACTTTTATCTCTTTTTCGGACCTATATGGATACATGAAAAAGGAACCCCCTGGAGTCTCCTTTAAGCTCTTTTCAGACTCTCTAAACATGAAAAGATTTCCGAGTGATCTTGCTTCCTTTCCCACTCGTTAAAAGGTTTGAAAGGGCATCTTTTGAGTGATTATTTATCTTTTTTTCGGCCTCGCAAGACTAACATTATGAAAAAGGACAACATTGGAGTCATATTTAAGTTCTTTTCAGACTCTCTAAACATGAAAATATTACCTTGTTCTCTTCATGCTCGTTAAAGTATTTGAAGAAAACGTCTGTTGAGCGATAGTTTATCTCTTTTTCGGTCTCGTCAGGCTACTTTACGAAAAAGGAACTGAGAGAGTTCTCTTTTAAGTGTTTTTCCAGACTCTATAATCATGAAAAACCTTCGAGTTTTCTATCTTTGGACTCGCTAAACAAAACATCGACAGGCCCATATGGGATCGAACCCTTACTTCTAGTTCGTTAAACAAAGGAAGAGGAACTTACTGAAGGTGAGTTTTATCAAGCATGTGTTATCCTCCTCGAGCTCGTTAAATTAAAAAGAGGTACTCATCTATCTGGATGGGGGAAAAATTGAAAGAAGCAAGCCAAGCAGTTTTTTGAGAACATTACCAAGTAACTCTTAGAGTCGCCCTTGAACACGACACTTTGTCTTTGCGCAAATATTAATCTGCTGAACCTCTGCACTGAACCAATCTTCTAAGCTTTCTTACTCCTTTGGGTCACCTGACGAAAGTCACAATATCCATTGCATCATCGTGTTTTGGTCCATGTCATGTTTCTGCTGTTGTGCCTCAATGTTCAAGGGAAGTATCCGCCTCGAGAGTCAGCCATCACAAATATCTTGTCTCAATACCCATGTCAGTCCATGTTCATTTGATCTACCAATTACATCTCTGTGTCCATTTCGTGTCATTGATGGGGGATACATCAAGGCCCTCCTTTGACGAGTCTATTCCTGTCGACTTCAACACATTATCTAGGAACTAGATTTAGAAACCAATCAGTACTTTGGGACCTGCATGCCTCAATGGCAGGCCTCCTCATGTCCAACAGTGGGTTTACATCATTGACCTTTGATTGGATGATTCCATGGATGTAAGACTTCAACTTATCCATTCACATTCATTGGAATGTACTAGGGTACCTTGGGAATCACTGACATTAATGGTGATTTCCCTCGCGCTTGTTAACGGTTTACATCATTGACCGATAATCAAGTGGTTTCTGCCATGTTCGACATCGGGACATCTATTCACATGGTTATATTCGTACTACATCGAGATTGGTACGAAGACCCTAGGTTGAGTGATCACTCTGATATGTACTTTTCCTAGGTTGCGAAGGAGTTTCTCTTGAACAGTGGCACATATACTGTCACATAGATCCACTTTGTATTGGTCATGGCTATGTCTTGTCATCTCATAGATCCACTGTGTATTCTTCATGGCTACGATCATTTCAGGACATAAGAGTATATATCCACACTGTATCCTCAGTGGCTATAACTTTTATCAATACAATTATGGATCCACAATGTATTTTATGGCAGCCATATCTTGCAAGTCTTGATCACCCAAGCATAGGTATGCCTACCTTGGGTTTGAAACATGTCATAATATTTGTTGGATGTTTGTGTGCAGCTTCTGTCAGGTTCTCTGCATCTATACCCTTGCTTGAAAGTCTACAAAGAATTTCAGTTATCAGTTCTTGTCTTCTAAATTCATACTTTGGGAGGCAATCTGTTACACATCAAAATTACTCACTTCGATAGTGTCGCAAGTGTCATCATTACGAGTGTCTCAAGTGTCGCATTTTGCTCACAAGTGTCGCAAGTGTCAAGCAAAGCATACTGCCATGATGCCTATGTCGTGCCTATAATGACATGAGAAGGACACTTGACACACATCAAACACTTCATTTGGAAGAGGAGAAATGATTAATTGGGCTTATGAACCTTTTGCCATCTGAAAGAACCCAAAAAACTGAGTTTTTGGAGGAGAGCGCTCCCCTATACCTCTCTTAGGAGTGTTGGCGCCCCCCTACAAGCTATCAGGGAGCGTTATAACACTCATCTTCCCTTTTGCATGAGCTCTCCTACTCTCAGGAGTGCTGGCTCTCCCCTATACATTACTAGGGAGCGTTATAATGCTCTGATGCCCCTTTTGAGGGAGCTCTATCTATTCTGGGCAGCAATTGATTTGTTGAGAAGAATGGGGGAAGGATCTTTTCACTCTTGGAAGGCAGTTGAATTCAAATCCTCAATCAAGCCATGATCTTAGGAAATATCCCTAACTAAAGGAGTAAAATCCTCAACTCACCCCAAGGATATCTCAAGTAGTTGGGCCTCTCCAAGGCTATATAAGAAAGATTTCTCATGGTGAAAGAAGGGATGGAAATGGAGAATTACACCAAACTTATGATCTCATAAGTGGTACTGGAACAAAGATGATTTGGAAGCAAGATACCTATGATATCATAGGGAACAATTGGTGAAGCTATCGTCACTCTGGTCATGGATCTTTCGAGCAAGGGTTAGACAAAGAGGACTTGGCAGAACTGTCGCATTCCATCTACAGCTGTATGTAACGTTCTTTCCTCATCAATATGATTTGCTTGGCCTGTTTCTTTCTAATTTGTGTTCAATCTCACATGAATTTGTCTCTTTAGTAGATAGAACTATTTCGGACTAATATTGATAGATTAGGAAGTGGTCGTACTTTGTTTGTCTACAAGGCTTATCGAGGAGCTCAAGATTGGATTTAAACTTGGAGTGTGTAGGGACAAACACCCGTAAAAGGTACGTCTTTCCTCCTTCCTCTTCATGCATTAGTTTGTGTAGACCTAAAAGTAAGTCAGTGACCATGATAAGCACTTTCTGTCTTAGAGTTAAGAGTCTATCTCTTTGAGGATATCTACCTATCCACAGGAAGATTTTCCTTCAACAGCTGTAAACCTGTACTAATAAACCTGAACCATGCATCAACCATGCATCAACTTGTACTTCAACCTATACCATAAACAAGTGCATCAAGCATGCACCAACCTGTAATCAACCTGTACCATAAACAAGTGCATCCAACCATGTACTAGGTATGTACCAATCATGTTTCAACTACTCATCAACTATGACTCATCAATATGTACCAACATCATCAACTATACACCTCATGTATGTGCCAACTCATCAACTACTTGTCTCAACCATGTACCCAACTTGTACCTCAGCCAAAATCCCTCATCAATTTCATCATCCAAATATGATTTGTAACTCTATAATAGACCTAGTGTATATGATCACATACCTGCAAAACTTCTTAACTTTAAACAACAAGAGACTAGCATTTACATCAAACTTTTCTTTAGTCTCACATGACTAGTTTTGGATTAGTCAACAACCCTAACTTGAAATAATCATAACTATGTACCTGTAATGAATAAATATATGAAACTAATATACAATTTTCTTCAGTGTGTTTTATGCAATTCCTCCAGGTGTCACTACTTGGAACCTCTCAGAAAAGGAGTTATAGAAAAAATGGCATACCTTGTTGAATTCTGGCTTATTCTAGAGAGCGACCTTGTAGAGCGCACCCCACACAAAATGTTTGTTGAATAGAAATTAAACTGTTACAAAAAATACTACATACTGTAATGTAACCAAAAAATTTGGTCTCATTGAATTTGGATTTGTTATGATGTTTTTACCCGAAACACCTGTTTTTGACTAGTTTCAAGACTAGCCACAAACCCTATTTTCCACGGAGTGTAACTCCAAAAATACAGCGACCCGCAAGTTGAATTTTTACCACAGATACTTGTATCTGTTTCTTCAATGGAATATCAATTTCACAGTCTGAATCATTCTAGAAATAAATTTATTGCAAAAATGGTGAGATGACCTAAAAAAAACATACCTTAGAAAGCATCATCAAAAGAATTTATCCTTCCTTGAATTTCGACCTTCTTTTCTTCACTTTCCTCAAAACTTCAGCCTAGATATACTTTGGTTACCTCAGAAACCTATAGGTATTCAATATTCTCAGGTGTGATTCAAATGATAGAGCCTTGCCTCTTATTTATACTCTCCAAGTAGCTTCCTTAAAAACATCTTCTAGGTCACATTGCCCACTTTCCTTATTTTAGGGTTAACCCACTTCTAATTTCTCCATTAAATTTATTATTTAAATAATTTATTTTGTATTCACTTTGAATTATAGTACAATCATCACTTCACTTTATTATTTACCTTCTAAAATATCTTAAACCACTTTGACTACTTTGACCTTTTGGGTCTTCAAACCAACATATGAGGGTCCTCCAACTTCGTAAGGCCATAACTCTCAAACTGTGAGGAGTTATCTGACATTCCACATACCACTAGAAATAGAATGAAATGTACTATCCTAATAGAATAGTATTACCTACAAATATATCAAAACTCATACCATTATCCATAAAAAAAACTTGGGTCCATTACCCAAACCTGGGTTCTCCAACTTCACATGGCCATAACTCTCTAACCGTGAGGAGTTATGTGACGTTCCACATACCACCAAAAATGGCATGATAGAAACTATGCATCTTGGATAGTTTCACTGACAAATTCACTATCCTTCATCTCATTATTCCACCATTAATCATGGGTTCTCTCACTCCACAAAGTGTCTTCCCATGAGGGCTTTCACCATAAGGGGACCACTTTGGAGTTCATCCATCTTTACTTCTTATCAACCATGACAAGAAAATAATGAGTCATATTTACATCAAACAAAGTGGGTTCATTACCCAAACCTCTATGCTATAGGGATTTCTTCAAGGGTTGACATCAATGAAAACCAACCTTAATCAATAATCTCCCCCTTTGGCATTGATGGAAACACTCTGATGCAACACTGAAATCATATCACTCATACTCCCCCTGGAACCATGCCTCTGTCCTCTGCATTTGATAAATATCTCCCCCTTTGTCATCAATGGAAAATGTATCTTTCCATCTGGGGTTGCTCCCCTTAACTGAATTTTCCTCTTATGGTGATTCCTCGTGTAAATCTAAGACATATAAGATAAGCATTCAAAAAGCATTCATTTTGGAGTATAAATAAATCCAAGTCTCTAGCGAAGATATTCAAAGGCTTCCCGTGGAAGTGGTTTTGTGAAGATGTCTGCCACTTGTTCTTTTGTGCACACATACTCAACTCTGATGTTCTTTTCTACAACCTGCTCCCGTAGAAAGTGATACTTGATTGGAATGTGCTTCGTATTGGAGTGCATCACAGGGTTCTTCGAGATACTGATGGTGTTTGTATTATCACAATAGATTGTAATGGGCTCATCATACTCAACCTATATATCTGTCAGATTTTGTTTCATCCAAAGAACCTCTGTACAACATGATGTTGTTGCAATATACTCTGCCTCAGATGTAGATAAAGATACTGATGATTGTTTCTTGCTTAGCCATGATACCAAAAACTCACCTAAGTAGAACGATGCTCCCCTGGTGCTTCGTCGGTCATCAATACAACCTGCCCAATCTGCATCTGTGTAGGCAATAAGTGATATATCTTTTCCTTTTGGATACCATAATCCAAACTCTTATGTTCCTTTGAGATATCTGAAAATCCTCTTAACCTCTAAGACATGTAATTCCTTTCGTGCTGCTTGAAATTGTGCCACCTGTCCAATTGCCTGCATTACATCTGGTCTGGATACTATCACATATAGTAGGCTGCCAATCATTGACCTATATTTCTTCTGATCTGTAGACTTCAAATCATCATCTTTGCTCAACTTGCAACTAGTTTGCATGGGAGTGATAACTGGTTTGCAATCTTCCATTCCAAACCTCTTTAGCATTTCTATGATATACTTGGTTGATAAATAAAAAATCCTTGGTTGCTTTGCATATCTGAAGTCCCAAAAAGAAGTATAGTTCTCCAAGTAACGACATTTCAAATTCATTTTGCATATCTTTTGAAAATTTCTGGCTTAACCTGTCATCATCACTACCAAAAATAATATCATCAACATAAAATTCAACTAATAAAATATTACCTTGACTTACCTTGATGTAGAGGTTGTTGTCTGCACTTCCTTTTCTGAACCCTGCATGTTGTAGATACTTATCCAGTCTAGAGTACCATTGTCAGGCTTTTTATATTAATGATTTTAATTACCTGAAAACATTCAATTGTCAAACCAGGGCAAGTAAACTTAGAGCTGCTACACTATATGTGCTGGTAAGATTCTAATTTCTACCTAAATGTTATTCTAAGAAGAAAACATAAACTTACTCTTATAAATTGAATTCTAATGATTATCTTAAAACTGATCATATCTTGTCTAATTAATCAAGGAAATGGAAATAATTCTAAGTTAATCAAATGTACTTCTATTCCTAATCCAAAGAAATCATCCAATGCTATCTATTTTAATTATACCATTAACTAAACACCTAATCATCAAAACATCTACCTTGGCTATACAAGAAAGAACATTTAAAAATCTTCTATTCAATCTAAATACCAAGAAATTCTAATTTACCAACAACTTTCACCTACTGGTACTATTATATACTCACAGATATTAACCTACACCTACTTTATTAATCTATTTAATCTGCAATTTCCACATTACTTTAATTATCTGAAAATCATAAAAGTATTCTAACTCTCATCAAATCTCAACAAACAGAGTCTAAATTTATCCTAAAAAATTGAATCTAAATCTTTCTGAGAAAGGAAACTAAACCAATGTAAATAGAAAATCCTCTTCGACTGAGATCACTATGCTATGTCTAATCTTGCAATTTAAATTCTATCTAAATTTTGGAAAGAATGAAAATGTTCTATCAATGCATGTGCAACACAATAATCTATTTTATCAATGGAAATTATCCTCAATAGAAACCTATAAAGAGAAATCTTTACCAATCTATTCTAAGTATTGAAACGTTGTTTCTAAGACAATCTTTCTCTATCTCTGTTCTGAATCAAAATAAATCTAATAAAATTGAAACTAATCAATGTCCTTCTTTATCCTACAAATATCAGAAGCTTCCTCTAACCAAACCACAATTGAACTACCCTAAAAATAGAGTAAATCTGAGTTTAAACTAACTTCAGATCATAATTAAACTAGAAACTTGAAAACAGAGTAAATCTAAACTAAATTAAAAGAGTTAATCAACAATTGGATTATTCATCAAATTCCACAAATGGCAAGAAACTAATTTTAATATTCAATGATCTACGGAATAATACCAAACTAAAAATGAACTAAACGAAAATGATTCAAGTCATAAATTAACAAAACAATTTCAAGTTAAAAATAAACTCACAGACATATTTTAAAACTGGAAATGAACTAACTATACTATAGAGAAAAGGAAAGCAAATTGAACCTGTTGGCGGGCCCAACCAAAAGGTGCAATTGCTTTAAAATGAAACCAGAACTAAATCAAATCACTTCATGCGTAACTGTATCATTCCTCATGCTCCATAATTTGGAAATTAACTCAATTCATTAACAGAAAAGATGATATAACTCACAGTTTAGGAATTGTATTATCAACAATATCACATAACATGTTTCTTGAGAGAGAGATCTAAGTTTATATAGATCCTCCCTACATCTACGATCGTGAATCCAAAAATAGAATTAGACATAGGTACATTAGTTGAGCGAATCTTAGATCTAAAAATAACTCATGTTTGTTAAAATTAAGTTCACAGCTTCATGACACGAAGTGTCAAGAAGCATGAACTATGAAATAGAGATAAACATAATAAAAAACGGTTCTATAATTTTTCTTTGAGTCATCACATTCTGTTCTTTCGAGATTAATTCGAGATTTGAAATCTGAACTATAACTTGATCAATCATATGAATCGGAACTGTCATTCCAATGTAGCAATATTGTGCAAATCTTTGACATCTCCACTAAGTGCAAGCCGGTACTTGGTACTGATAAATCTGCTTCAAGGAAACAAGTACCTAACTCATGCAATGTTAGTATCAATATCAGTTTAAAGTATTAAAATACATTAAAAATAACTTAAATCATATGAATACCTTGAATAGGTCCATTTAGGGTAAAATGATGTGAAATGTATCAAGGTAAGGCCGGAAAGGAATGATACTGGATATGCAATGGGGGTATATCTAACATAACATAGGCAAAAATATGGTCAAAATTGGATACTAACAACCATGCTCTAGGAGCCTACTTTAGACCATACAAGACATTCTTTAATTTACACACATAATCTACGTTTTGTGATAGATGAAATCCTTCTAGTTGTTCAATGTAGATTTCTTCTTCAAATTACCCATTCATAAAAGATTATTTTACGTCCATCTGATACACTTTAATATTTTTGAAGCATGCATAAGCTAAAAGAAAACAGATTGCTTCCATTCTGGCAACTGGGGAAAATGTCTCTTCAAAGTCGATTCCTTCAATCTGTGCATATCCTTTACATACCAATCTATCTTTGTTCCTTGTAACTTGTCCATCTTCATTCAATTTATTCTTGAAGACCCACTTTGTGTCGATCACATTCTTATTCTTTGGTCCTAGAACCAGTTCCCAAGTGTCATTTTTCTCTATTTGATCTGATTCTTCATTCATGGCCTTATTCCAAACTTCATCCTTGTTGGCTTCTTCAAAACAGTTTGGTTCAATTATAGATAAGAGTGCTAGGTGTGTTTGTTCTGGTGAATATATTTTTCTTCTAGTGTCAACTCCTGCATATTTGTTTCCAATAATCTGATCTGAAGGATGATTCTTTTGTACTCGTCTGCTAGGTGTCTTTGGAGATACTTGCTAAACTTTCTCTTTTGTTTCTGTCGGATTCTCTTCTACTTCATCTTCTACTTCCTCTTTGAAAAGTTGTTCATTGATTTATTTTCTTCTTCCTTTGATTCTAGTCTGCCTGTTTCATCAATTGTTACATTGATGCTTTCCACAACTTTGTTCAATCTTAGATTGTAACACTTGTATGCTTTCCTTGTACTTGAGTAACCAATAAGTCCTCTTTTGTCTACACGAGATTCAAACTTTCCCATTCTGTCATCTTCTCTTTTGATGTAGCATTTGCTTCCAAAAACTCTGAAGTGCTTCACATTTGCTGGTCTTCCTTTCCATAGCTCGTAGGGACTTTTATCAGTGTTGTTTCTGAGAATTACTCTGTTTTGAATGTGAATTTCTGTATGCACTGCTTATGTCCAAAATATATCTATCAATTTAGAATCCATTAACATTGTTCGAGCCATTTCTTGTACTGTCATGTTCTTTCTTTCAACAACTCCATTCTGTTGAGGTGTCCTAGCAACGAAGAATTGCCTTTTTATTCCATGATTGTTGTAGTAGTCCATAAATTCCTTTGAAGTGAACTCTCCTCCATTATTAGATCTCAAGCATTTGATTCTTGAATCCATCTTATTTTCAACCATTTCCTTGTAGATCTCAAAGTTTTCAAAAGCTTTTGAATTGTTCTTGAGAAAACAAACTGCAGTCATTCTTGTATAATCATCAACTAATAACATAAAGTATCTCTCACATTTTAAGCCCTTTGTTGTAGTTGGTCCAACTAGATCAGTATGCACAATTTCCAGTGGTCTTGTTGTTGAATATTCTTTTGATTTTAACCTAGTGTTTGTTTTCTTTCCTTGTTGACAATGCTTGCATAAAGTGTTGGTTGGTTTCATGATCTGGGGCATTTCTCTGACCGCATCTCTTTTGCTGACTTTGACAAGGTTATCAAAATGCATGCGACCCATTCTTCTGTGTCATAGCCAACTTTCATCTTCCTTTCCTAGACAACACTTTGCATTTCCAATTTCTCTTAACACATATATGTTTGAAGTTCTTGCAGCTGTACCGACCGATTTCCCTGAACCTTCTCTTCTTATCTCACACTTTTGTGAATTGAAAGTAAATTTATGACCTTGGTCACACATTTGAATCACACTTATAATATTATGTTTCATATCTTCTACCAGTAGAACATTTTGTGCCTTTTCATTCTTGTTCCCAATTCGGACTATGCCTTCCCCAATGATTTTGGATGAATTATCATTTCCGAAGGAGACTGAACGATTTCTTTCCTTTCATAATGTAAGAAATTTGTCTCTATCACCTGTCATGTGTTTTGAACACCCACTGTCAACATACCAACCATGTTTCTTCTGCTTAGCTTGTAGAGCGACTGTGCATTCTTCATTGCTATACTAATCTTGCTTTCTTATCCATGTCGTTTTCTGAGGTTCTTGTCTGTGACTGTTGTTATTATGTTGAGGTTCTTTAAGAGGGTCCATCATTCTGCAATCTTTGGCCACGTGTCAAAAATGGTTACATTTGTAACATTCCACTTCAGTGCTCAAAGATTCAAACCTTTTGTAACTTCTTCTTTGTGTTTCACTAGGTCTTCTTGAATAACCCCTTTGTGTATGACTCTCAAAGTTGTTATTGTTCCTGTTGTTAGCTCTGCAATTCACAAATTTATGTCCAAAATTATTACATGCATAACATAAACCAAAAAATATAGTTTGATACTTGAGAGTTGAATATCTTCTGAAAGGAGGTGCTCTAATGAATCCTTCTTCTTCTTGAGGCCTATCTATCTATTGTTGATTCTGAAATCTGAATCTTCTTGGTGGAGGAGTGTCCCTGTAATCTTCCTTGTATATTTTCCTATCACCTTTGATTGTTTCTGCATAGCTTTTTGGATTTGTTTCTTTCTCTGTTGTTTTGGAGCTTGATCCATTTTCTATCTGATTCCAAGTCCAGACTTGTCAAGATAATATTTTTGACTGCTGATAATGTCATCCAGAAATTTTGAGCTATTCTGCATATTTTTCTTTTGAATATCCTTTCTTAGTGTGACAATCTCTGCTTCCAAGTTTCCAATGATCTTGTCATTTTCTTCTAGTTGTTCTTTGAGTTATTCTTAAATTCTTTTATCTTCTTCTATTTGAACCTTCAATTTTGTGATCATTTGTTCTAGTTCTCGAGTGTCCATTTTCTTGTCTAGTTCTGCTTGTAGTTTCTTGTTTTTCTTCTTTTCTCTTCTGATAACTTCTATGACACAGATTAATTATTCTCGATAGTCAACTTCTGCCTCTTCAATTTATTCTTCAACTTCTTCATATCCTTCTTCGACTTCTTCATATTATTCTTTGGAGTCTTATTTGTCAGAGTCTTTTACTTCCATGAATAGAACTCTTCCCGTCTCACTGTCACTGACTTCATCTTCATCTAATGATGAGTTGTCTTCTTTGGTGCATAAGCTTTTCTTGAAAACTTTCTTTGTAGTTATTTTTCCTTTATATATGTGTTTGCCTTTTGATTAAATTTCATCATTTCTCTTTTTCTTATGAAGACATTTGTTAGCAAAGTGTCCAATACCATCACAATTAAAACAAATTAAAGGAAGATTACCTCTATATCTACCGTTGGTTCCCTTGTTCGGTCTTTTAATGAAGTTGGCCACTTCTTCATCATCTTCCGAGACGTCACTGCTGCTGATATATTCTTGTTGTTGTTGTTGTTTGTTTTGCTTTGATGTTTTGCATGCTTTGAAGGCTACTTCTTTAACATCTGGATTTTCTTCTTTAGTTCTCATTTCATATGCTGTGAATATTCCATGCAGTTCATCCATGCTTATTGAGTTTAGATCCAATATTTCTTCTAGTGATGATATCTTAGGGTTGAATCTCATAGGAAGAGATCTTAGTACCTTTTGAACAATTATAGATTCTTTGATTTCTTCTCCCAATCCTATGATTGCATTCATTGTTTCATCGACTCGTAAGAAGTAGGTTGCAATATTTTCATCTTCCTTCATTTCTAGTTGTTCGAAATGTCCTCTATAAGTTTGAAGATTTGTTGCTTTGACCTTTGTATCTCCTTCAGAAAATTTTTGAAGCTTGTCCCAAATATATTTAGTAGATTTACAATGTGAAACTTTGGTGAATACCGTATCACTAAGACCATTCAAAAGTGCATTATTGGCTTTGGAATTATTCTCACCAAGTTTCATTGCTTTGTCATTTGTTGGTGGAACTGTTGGTGCTGTGTATCCATCTACAATTGATTGCCAAACTTGAAATCCCTATGCCTGTATATATGTCTTCATCCTTATGCTCCAAAAAACATACTTCTGTCCATCAAACTGTGGTATTCAATTTTTATACAAGTTGTTTCTCTCCATNTCAATAATAGAGAAATTTAATCTTTTTTAACCATATAATCAAAGTGTTATATCAATGTAACATTATCATCCAATAACTGCAGAGTAAATAAGAAATGAACAAATGAACAATCATACACATACATAGTACACTAGTGTTTTACATGGAAACCTAAAGCAGGAGAAAACCACGAAATGCTTTTTCTTATGTCTTGAAGAATCACATTCATTGGAAGCACCAACTTCCTTTGTTTTCCATCTGCAACTGGAAGGAGGCTCCAACCCCCTAGTTTCTCAGGCTACAACATGAGGGAAGCTCCAACTCCCCAATTCTCTGGCTACAACTAGAAGGAGGCTACAACTCCCTATGTTCTCCGACTACAACCAGAAGGTGGCTACAACCACCTGTCCTTGCCCCGTCCAACCACCTGTCCTTGCCCCATCCAACCACCTTGAAGTAGAAGTAGAATGATGGAACCAATGTCACACTATCACTATGATATATACCACTGTAAACATGTACCGATAAACCTGAACCATGCATCAACCATGCATCAACCTGTACTTCAACCTATACCATAAACAAGTGCATCAACCATGCACCAACCTATAATCAACATGTACCATAAACAAGTGCATCCAACCATGTACCAAGTATGTACCAATCATGTGTCAACTACTCATCAACTATGACTCATCAATATGTACCAACATCATCAACTATACACCTCATGTATGTGCCAACTCATCAACTACTTGTCTCAACTATGTACCCAACTTGTACCTCAGCCAAAATCTCTCATCAATTTCATCATCCAAATATGATTTGTAACTCTGTAATAGACCTCGTTTATATTATCACATACCTACAAACCTTCCTTAACTTTATACAACAAGAGACTAGCATTTACATCAAACTTTTCTTTAGTCTCACATGACTAGTTTTGGATTAGTCAACAACCTTAACTTGAAATAGCCATAACTTTGTACCTGTAATGAATAAATATCTGAAACTAATACACAATTTTATTCAATTTTTTTTATGAAATTCCTCCAGGTGTCACTACTTGGAACCTCTCATAAAAGGATTTATAGCAAAAATGGCATACCTTGCTGAATTCTGACTTATTGTAGAGAGTGACCTTGTAGAGAGTGCCCCACACAAAATATTTGTTGAATCGATATGAAACTATTACAAAGAATACTATAGAATGTACTCTAACCAACACATTTTGTCTCACTAAGTTATGATGTTTTTACTTGAAACACCTGTTTTTGACTAGTTTCAGGACTAGCCACAAACACTATTTTCCACGGAGTGTAACTCCAAAAATACAATGAACCACAAGATGGATTTTTTACCACATAGACTTGGATATGTTTCCTTAATGGCATAGAAATTTCACAGTCTAAAGCATTCTAGAAAAAAATGTATTGCGAAAATGGTGAGATGACCTGAAAAAAACATACCTTAGAAAGCATCATCAAAAGAATTTATCCTTGCTTGAATTTCGGCCTTCTTTTCTTCACTTTTTGTTGGTTTACTATTTTTCTTCTTGGGTTATATGATTTATTGACCCAGGGTTCATGTCATTTGGGGTTCCAACAAAGCCTCTAAAATTACCGGCCCTCCTGGTAAACCAGAAGGCAACACAACACCCGAAAGGTGTTGCACAGTCTTACCCAAGATATCTTTAAATGGGTGACTGTAAGACTTAGGTGTTTACAGCCTAGGACAGAGTAGGGGATAGGGGTTTCTTGATTAAATCTAGGTACTGAGAGCTATAAGGTAAACTACTTATCCCTTGAAGTCGCCTATGTATATCCCACAGTTCAATTCCAACAAAGTATAAATAGATTCATAACAATGTATTAACTCATTCATTAAGATTAACCATTAATTGCTGAAAGAAAGTAGATACATGCATACATTCAACACATTACACAAGTATTACCGTGGCTCACCCCCTCCTGGGCTACGTCCACAAATATTTGTCTCTTGGCTCTTTTATTATGGCAGTTATGTATTCTTGGTGCCACACGCTTACAATTCTCCACCAATTGGGTAAGATCTATGTGAGGAAAACTAGATCGCACTAGGCTCTACAGCCTACAGTCTAATCCTCAGATCTACCTTCCCTCGTATCTTCTTTGCTCAAAAACTTACAAAATCAGTTCATACAACTAAAAACATTACATATCGCTTACGCTCCTGCGTAGTTACAATCTCCAAAGCTCAACAACAACAATAAAAATAATAACAACAACACTCCTCTATGATACTTTCGTATCTATATTTATACATTTTGGGCTCTTCAACCTTTTTCAGAATATTACCAAAACCATAAACCTTCTTATGTTAGGTCTTTCTCCCATACGCTTATTGTTATTTTTCCAACTGTCATTTTCCTTTGTGCACTCTTTCTTGCATGCGCGTGTATTGTTCTTTTACCAGTTGTTACTTTAGTTTTCTACACGCTTTCTTTCCCACAATCGTTCTTCTTTCCCCTTTGGCCTGGTGCCAACATGCCCCCAACACTAACATGTGACTCATCCTGAATCACCTAATTTCTCTGTGCTTCCTCGATCTCCTTGGTGATCATCTGGAACTTCTCCTGCAACTCTGCTTCTTTTGTCAGTGCCTGTGTGATTTTCTCCTTAATGGTGTCGACTGTCTGAGCTGCCAATTCCTTGTTCATAAGTCCTATGCATTCTAGCTGAGTCTGTGCTGTCTATTTTCTAGCTTCTTCTACCTGTGAAAGTACGTCTGCTACCCATTCCTGCAACAGTTCTATTTGATCTTGACGCTTCTGTTTCTGTGTTTGTGCAGTGATAAGTTCTGCCTGTATCTTCTTCAACTCTTGCGTTCCCTTGACCCATTATGGAATTGGTATGGTCTTCTGTCACTACTTCAGTTCTTGGATCATTGCATTGATCCTCTCCTCCTCCTTGTCCCAATGTTGGACCTGTGGATCCTCTTCCATCCTTGTCCAAAGTTGCGCTTCTTTATCCAGCAAGTCGGTTGATGTGATGACCTATTTTTCTATCTCCTGCAGTTGCATTACTGCTTTCTTCTTCCTTTGCTTCTTCACTGCTAGTGGAGTTGTCGGTCTAATCTGTCTGTAGAGAGTCTCGATCTCCTTCTAATACTGATCAATTTCCTACACAATTTGGTCGATCTTTTTTGCAGTTGGGAGTTCATTTCCTTGTGCAGTAGTTGGAAGTTTCCCAAAAATATCTTCCACTCTGTGTTCCAACTCATTTATGCATTCTTTCTCCTCCTGAGTTTTGGATTTGGCCTGTGCACAAACTATTTCTAGAACTTCCCGCTTCTTTGTTGCTTGTTGTAGCTCGACTAAGTTTTTATGTGCTCGTGATTTCATCACGTGGTCGACACTAACCTGTAGTTTGTGTAATTCTCTTGATGGCATCCATGTCAATACCAATTGGATATGATCCAAATCCTTCAGTGGTGTCTGTCCCACAATTTCATCCATTCTCAGCATGCTAGGCTTTATATAGACTGTGGAATGTGCGTGTGGCATTGGAAGAACTATGTCGTGTTCTTCTACCTCCACCTTTTCTGTGGTCTGTGTGGTCGATGGATCTATGCCTCTACTTCTACTTGTGATTTGGGCTTCCATGAATTTCCTAAGGACTTGTCCCATTTTTGCCAGTTCCTTCTGCAGTTTATCCCTGTGGTGTGCGACATGATCGAAATCCTCTGTCAGGAAACCTTGGACCATTCTACCAATCATCTCTCCATCATCCTCTGTGATTGTATATTATGGTGGTGGTCATTGTGCCTTCATTTTATTGTGCACACCTACTTCCTGTACCGCTCGTCTCTTAGTTCTCCCTGGTTCCTATGTGATGGGGTTCGATGCGGTTTCCTGTGCTCCCTCAGCCGGTTTCCATTGTCCATTGGTCGACTGAGTGGTTTCTATCCTCCCCTTCTGGGTCCCTGGCTGATTTGAGCCGTCATCTTCCTGAGTTGACTTGGTTTGGCCCATTCTCTATTTCTTGGGTACTGGAATTTGTGGAGGCTGTGTTTCTACTTGCACAGCCCCTCCTTCTGTTGTTTGACCTGGTACTTCTCTGGGTATGGTTGGAATCCTCCATTCATCAAGCCATTCGCTGATGAACATGTCGATATCTCCCTCGGTGACGCAATAATGCATATGTATCCACTATTTATACAGATCTTGCCTTGGCTGTATCCACATGGCTTGTCGCCTAGCCTAGAAATTGGCGATGCCCCCACATCGTGCGATAGCCTCTGGTGTTATTCTCCATGCTCGGCTGATGGCTTCCTGTATCTCCCGTAGGTAAGCTTCGAATACGATTCCATTCCCCTTCTTATGCTTGTCTAGTAGTGCAGATCTCAGGATGTGATATCTTGCTCCTCCTGGTTGTGGTGTGGTACAAAAGACGATGTATTATGGTTCTCGTCATCTCATGAAAGCTATAAGAGTGATCAGCCATGAGTAATTAAATTTAGTACCTGCTTCCTATGTGTCTTTGCAGTCTACTTGGAACAAGTTTGATAGGTATGGTGCCCAACTGATGGAGGTGCCTTCTGCGCACTGAGATGCAACATCAATGACACCTGCCAATACTTCGTCTTTGCGGCATTTTCTTAGCAATTTGCAGGCTAAGATATTTGCGCCCAATTTGCGTCACGACATTGTTGATCCATTTGATTATAATGCCTCTTGTTCCCCTGTTGGTGCCATATTTCTTCTTCATCTCCTCTGCCAATGTTTTTTCCTTGGACTTATCATCTAGAATAAACGTGGGATCCATACCCCCGGTGGGTAGGCCTGTTATCTGCGTGATAATTTCGATAGTTATGGGGATGGGTTTGTCCAGACATATATTCCCTCCATGCGTAACTACTAATAGTTGATTGATGCATGCCATCGCATATTGGCCTCTGCCAAAGTGTGGTATCTTCAACAACCCTAGAATTCTTGTTCTGTCCAGTTTAGTGGCCCACTGGTGTGGCTGCATGATGGTTTCTCCGAGTTGGTTCACAATTAATTTCTGTATAAATACCTGTGGTGCAAGCTCTAGATATTTGGTTTCATTTTCTATGTCATGGTCGAAATACTTGAGCTTATTGACGTGACCCAATAGCTGTGGGTCCACTTGTACTCCCTCTGGTATGTGAGGTAGCACAATCTCTGCAATATCAATATAGCATAGAAAAACCTCAGAAAAAGTACTCAATGCCTTGAAAAAGAGATAATTTTAGATAATAAGCCTCTTCGAGGAGGAAACCTCCTTTTACCCCACTTAAATGTTCAAATACAAGATGATTCAAAATGAAAATGTCTCCTTGGTATATATAGGAGACTAGGAGGTATAATTACAACTAATGGACTAAAGAGGACATAAATAAAATAACATTACTAATATAATATGCCCCAATTAAGGGGTAATGAGCCAATATTAGGGCTTAACATGCCCCTCCCCTTGAGACAAGTGTTGTCTGCAACGCTTGAGTAACTCTGGATGCTTATGTATAAAAGACTCATCTTCCCAAGTGGAATCTTCAGCCGGTAGTTTCTTCCATTTAATGAGATACTCTGAAATGGATCTATTCCTCAACTGGCGAATTCTTGTGTCAGTGATGACTTCAGGCTCCATTATGATTTTTCCTTCCTCGTCAAGTTCTGGAAATATAGTTTGAATTGGGATCTTGTCGCCTATAACCTTCTTTAAGCATGAAACATGGAAAACTGGGTGTACTCGTGAAGATGTAGGTAGCTCCAATTTGTATGCCATAGTACCAATTTTTTGCAACACCTTATAAGGGCCATAGTACTTTCATGATAATTTATTATCCTTCTTGGCTTGCTTGAGGGATATTTGTTTGTATGGTTGTAGTCTTAAAAATTCCCAATCCCGTACTTCAAAACTTCTTTCACTACGATGTTGATCTACTTGTTGTTCATGTGATTCTGTGCCATGGTCAGGTTGTCCTTTAAGATTTGGAGAACTTTTTGTTGATTCTCGATGTGATATTCCACTACTTGAACCTTATATTTTTCTTTTAGAGAAGAAGTGATGGAAGGAGGGTGGTATCCATAAAGTGCCATAAATGGTGTCATTTTTGTTGCAGTATGAAAGGAAGTGTTATACCACC
>ML780493.1:337454-350350 GCA_009831015.1 Picea engelmannii | reverse complement strand
TTGTATTCACTTTGAATTATAGTACACTCATCACTTCACTTTATTATTTACCTTCTAAAATCTCTTAAACCACTTTGACTAATTTGACCTTTTGGGGCTTCAAACCAACATATGAGGGTCCTATAACTTCGTAAGGTCGTAACTCTCAAACCGTGAGGAGTTATGTGACGTTCCATATACCATCATAAATGGAATGACATGTAATATCCATCTAGAATAGTATTACCTACAAATATATCAAAACTCATACCATTATCCATCAAACAAACTTGGGTCCATTACCCAAACCTGGGTTCTCCAACTTCACATGGCCATAACTCTCTAACTGTGAGGAGTTATGTGACATTACACATATCACCAGAAATGGCGTGACAAGCACTATGCATCTAGGATAGTTTTACTGACAAATTCATTGTCCTTCATCTCATTATTCCGCCACTAAGCATGGGTTCTCTCACTCCGCAAAACGTCTTCCCATGAGGGATTTCACCATAAGGGGACCACTTTGGAGTTCATCCATGTTTACTTCTTATCAACCATGAAAAGACAATAATGAGTCATCTTTACATAAAAAAAAACTTGGGTTCATTACCCAAACCTCTATGCTACGAGGATTTCTTCAAGGGTTGACATCAATGACAACCAACCTTAATCAACATATTTAAGGTAATAAATTTCATAATAAAAGATTTCAAAATATTGTAAAATTTGTTGTAACAAACTGTTCTATATGAATATTGACAACAATTTATAGATAATATTGGTATTGAAGTAGTATTTTTTGGGGTTTCGTGGGAAGTTGTAGGAACCATGAATTGTCTTAAGAAGGATATAACACCCCATTCCCCCCTAGTTTGTAATTATGATTAAGAATTAAAGATTGTGACTGATAGACACTGCAATTATGTTTTATGTTTAATGACAACTTGCCAATGAGCCGACTGAAGGGTTAAGCCTTGAAATACTGGCCATGATACCATGAGTGGGAACTAGTGAGGGGGAATAGAGAATTAACCTATTTACCCAAATAATTTAACCTTCACTTAAAAAAACCTTGAGGACCAGATATGTCTGAAGTACCCTACCTTCCTTTATTCACAAGAAAAAATAGTTAATGAAATTTGACCTGGTGGTTGAAGTAGTTAAGATTTCCTTCAGAATTGTACAAGGGGAAGAAATTGGATCAATTGAAGTAGTCATCCAAAAGTACCAAAAGTTCCCTTTCGATTTGGGAGCCTGACTTCTAGGAGCTTATAATAGAAAAAAGTGAAGGAACCCAAGGAAGAGATCAATGTTTTATATGGGGTAGACATGGGAGGACATAGACAAAAGAAAGGGAACAAGAGTGTGCATGAGTGCAGGGGGAGAATGAGTGTGAAATAAGGAACATAGGAAAATGGGAAGTTTCTGTGAGGAAAATAGGAAGCTTACCTAGTGAACTAGTGGTTGAGTTGAAGCAGAGAAATTGTCCAGACCCAAACTTGAGAAAAGAGGGCCATGCGTTCATGCTTGATGGATAAAAAATGAGACTAGTATGGGGAGGGCACTGAGGGATTCTTTAGCAGTGAAGTGACTCCCTTTTGTAGAGGAAATATAGCTAGGAAGGCATCTGGGAAGCTTGTGGTGGCCTTGGAATCAATGGGGAGAGGGAATTTTTGTTAATTCTTGTTAAGTGAAGGAGAGTAGCCTTCACCCTTATACCCAAAAATATGTGAGTTATCGTGTGAGTTCCCATGGTGGTAACATGGATTAACACATGGGTGGCATGATATAGAAAACATAAGTGAATTAGAGCCGAAGGTTGGGTGGAAAGGAATTCACCCTTAGTTAGTTAACTGGCTGGCTATTAATTATGGAAACATATAAGTATTCTGAGTGCTCTTGTAAAAATATACATGAATGAATGTTAATCATTGCATTTTTGAATTGGTGATGGTCTCTTAATGTGATGAATTCATGTTTATATATGGAATTTTCCTATCTACTAAGCACAATCCTAGAGAGGATATGACCTACTGAATGTGTGTGTAAGAAACCCAAATTTCAGGGCCTATGACCTTGTGAAGTCCTCAAGCTTTGAAATGGAAATCTTATAGGATATAAAACCTTGTTTTCAAGTTTTTGGTAGGTATTACCCCTTTTGTGTTAAGAGAGCAGGTTGACGACTTGAAATTCCTTAGCTTGAATCCTTGCAAGTAGTGGAAGGAAGGGGAGGAGTTTACGCACCTAAGGAATGAATTTATTCCCTTAAGTTTTCATTTATTTCGAGTCATGATAGAGGTCATGTTGGGCATGGAAGACTTCCATTGTATCCCCGTGTATCCACCTAAAGAAACCCGAACCATAGATTGGATGTCGGGAGTAGAAATTGGACATTCATCACAAGATCGTGGGTTGGAGAAACCTTAGGGAATGCCATAAGGATTAGTTGCAGGAAATAGATTGAGAGACTGTGGGTTGTTTATTTTTCATGATCTCGACCATTTGTCATAGAGGAGTGTTCGGAAGAATCTTGTTAGAGTCTTTTTAATACCCGTTAACTATCACGCAAGTTGAATATTCGTTGACATCTAGAGCATCAATCTCAGTCGAGTTTGAGCCACTTGATCTTGTGGGGTGCATGTTATTGTGGGCTACAAATTGTAGAAGGGTGGCCTGTGCATTAAAGTTGAGTTGGCCACAAGCATGAGATCAAATGGACAAGATGCGCTGGATTAACAAGGGTGGAGTGTGAACCGTCAGATCGGGTAGGCCTGATGGTCAGCAAGAACCATGCTGATTGGGAATACATAGTAATCAAGACAATAGATTTATCCAATTTCCAGTTGTTCGATTTGTCAGGTTGACATGTTTCCCTCATTTTGGTTAGGAGTGATGTAGATTCCACATTAGCTCATCAAGTTAGTTCAGCTTGTTGGCATTCCCTATCATGGGTCGCATTAGCAAAAATAGATGTGTTAGGGACTTCCATGTTGCAGGAAACACATGGGAGTGAATAGGTTTACTCCTACAAAAATCTAGGAAGAGTAGGGATGGTTAAGTGCTGAGGATAACCCTAGTCTGCATGAGTCTGGATTGTTGATCTCGGTCAAGTACCGATCATTTGATTCATCGAGTGGGTGCTTTGTTGTGGTATGTAACCCTCAGAAAGGATTGGGGTGAGTGGTATGTGAAGTGCATGATAAGTATTAGCTCGACCGTTGTGTTGCGATATGGCATGATCCTAATAGGCTTGCGAGGGGAAGGATTTCCATGGTAAGAATTTGTGCGAGAAGGTTAACTCGACAGGGGTGTTCCAATAGTCTCATGGGTTGTGTAGCCTAAATACATGAGTCTGTGGGAATGACAACATGACACGTGGATGCCACATGATCAAAGCAACATAAAAAAAATGAGAATCTTTGAATTATTTATGGAGCCATAAATCTTTAAACATAGTTAAGTTTTGAGCTTGGGTAGAGTCAAAAGAAAGTTCTTGAGAAACAAATTCCATTTAAGGGATTAGATTTGAGAAAGAAGTTGGGATTGAAAGAGGAAATTTTGACATCCCACCAGCCTAAGTATGGTTTATGGGGTTGGGTGTGCTATAGAGTGGTATAAGAGAAGAGTTAAAATTCTAGGCTTTAATGGGCTAGAACTTTCCACAAAGATTAAATCGTAGAAGCCAAAATGATGATCCTGTTGAGCTATGATGTAATTGGAAGGTTATGCATTTAATTCATTTCTCATACAATTGCATAATATTGTGAATGATAGAAAGTTTATATCTTCTCCCTGTTTGACAATTTATTCATGATGATATGTGCTGACAACAATCTCTGAGTATAATTGACAGCAGGAATGGATTCCTAACTTTGAAATTATTGAGACTAATTTGAGGCCTTGACGGGGCTAAGAAGAATGTATATAATTTTGAAGTATGATTGAACTAACAATGGCATGTTGTTTCAACACATAGAATATATTAAGAATAGAATAAAAACAACAAGAGTCTAACATAGTTAGACAATGGAAGAGACCTCACATTTTAGAGATGAAGAATTTGATGATAGGAGGGCTAGAGAAACTCTTCCTGATATAGCAAAAACCATGACAAGCATGAAGTTTGAACTAAGAATTTACAGGGATGACAATGAAAATCTCATCAAAGCACAAGAGAAGCAAACATAGTTAAATGTAGTATTACTGCAAAGTTTGTTTGAAATTTGAAAGAACCTACAACAAGGATCAACTGCTAGCAATGCAGGAAGACAACAGTTTGAGAAGTGGCAGAGCCCATTAGAAATTCAAAATCATGGGCCAATGCATAGTAACACAAGAAATATCTCCTCAAGGAAGAGACACGAGAGTGTTAAGAGGAACAAAACCAAAGCATATTATTCAACAAAATCATCTAATGAGAGGACCACTATAGAAAGGTTGTTCAACAATGAGATTGGATCAAGTGCATCTAAGAAGAAGAAGAGGAGACATTCCCAGAGTTTCTTGGTAGATGAATTAAAGAAATCAAAACCAAATAGCTTTGATGGAGAAGTTATAAAAGGAGAGGAAGCAGAGGCATGACTGCTAGGATTAAATAAGTATTTATGAGTACATAACTACTCATAAAATATGAAGGAAAATGTATCTATTTTCAATTTGAATGGAGGAGCTTCTATTTGGCGGGAAGACCTCAAGAATATCAAGGGATTAAAGGCGAGTAATCTAACTTGGAAACAATTTGAAAAGTATTTTAGGAAGGCTTAATTATCATAGAAGTACTATGATGGTAAGGTCCAGGAGTTCCATGAACACAAGCTAGGATGACTTACCATGGATGCTTATGTAAAGAGTTTTTTAGAGTTGTTGAGATATGTCCCTTATCTCAAGGATGAGAAAGAGAGAACACAACACTTCCTTAGTGTATTACCATAGTCCTACGAAGATAGAATTGATTTTGATGAGCCTAAGACACTAGAGGACACCATCAGAAAGGACAAATACTATTATGATCAATCTAAGCATAGGCATGAGCCTCTTAAGGAATGGAAAAATAAGGATAAATATGCATTCTAGAAGAAGGGATTTAAACCAGCCCAATACAATAATTCAAAGAGAAGTACTCAGTCCAATCACCCTACTAGAAGTATGCACCAAAACAATTATCCATCTCAAGGTGGGAATAAGCTAGTAGGACCCACAAAGGAGAAAGTGGAGGAACATAAGAAAAAATATATATAATGTTGGGATTGTGGAGAGGAACATATGTTGAGAGACTTCCCTCATAGGAAACATGATATCAAGAGAATATACAATTTCCAAGAGGATACTACTGTCGATGATGTATCCAAGAGCATGCCACAAATTTATGCAACTATTGAGAATCGACAGGAAGACCACCAAGCTTAAGTGGTAGAGTTGGGAGGTATAATTTCCAACCTACCTATTTCAATTTTAATTGACCACGGTTCTAACCTTAGCTATATTTCGCCCCAATTTTTTGAATCACATGCCTTATAGAGAAGGAAACATGAAAATTCATGGTTAGTTCAACTAGCCACAAGAACCAAGAGAACGGTGTCAGAGATGATTGAATTCTTCTCATTTGAAACGAATGGGATGCATACACATGCATCCTTGTACTTTCTTCCTTTGGGATCATATGACATGCTGATATGCATGGATTGGTTGGCTACCCACAAAGAAAAATTGGATTGTTTTAATAGAACATTGGACTATGAGGATGACGAGGGAAACCAGAGGATGCTACAGGGCATCCATAAGCTTGTATCAGTGAGAAAAATATCAACACTATGACTCAAGAAGTATAGCCAGAAAGGGTGTCCCTTGTATGCAATACAAGTGTTAAATTCAATAGAAAGTAGCAAGATAAAAATTGAAGATCACCCAGTGTTGTATGAATTCAAAGATGTATTTCTAGAGGAGGTACCTAGATTGCCTCCTAAGAGGGGCATTGAATTGTCCATAGATGTAATACCAGGAGTAGTATCGACATCTAAGGTTACTTATAGGACGAACACATCAAATTTGGTTGAATTAAAAATGAAATTAAAAGAGATGTTGGATAAAGGGTATATTATATCAAATGTTTCCCCATTGGGAGAACCAACTTTATTTGTAAAGAAAAAGGATGGTACTCTAAAGTTATGTATTGACTATGGACCGTTGAATAAGATGAACATCAAGAATAAATACCCACTTCCTAGGATTAGCGATCTTTTTTATCATCTCAGAGGAGATACGATATTTTCTAAAATAGACTTTAGGTATGGGTGCCATAAAGTCAAGATTAAGGATGGGAATATCCATAAAACAACTTTCAAAACAAGGTATGGACACTACACATTTGTGGTGGTGCCATTCAGACTTACCAACGCACCACCCATGTTTATGTTTTTGATGAACAATGTTCTCAACAAGTATTTGGACAAGTTTCTTCTCGTGTTCATTGATGATATTTGATTTACTATAGAACCAAGGAAGATCATGAAGAACATCTCATATTGGTACTACAAGTGTTGAGAAAACACCAATTGTATGCTAAATACAACAAGTGTGATTTCTTCTAGATGCATATCCAATATTTGGGCCATGTAATATAAGAAGATGGAGTGGCATTAGACCCAAAAAAATCAAGGAAATCATGGATTGGCCAACCTATAGAAGTGTATATGACGTAAGGTCATTTATGGGGTTAGTTGGATATTATAAGAGGTTTCTTAAATAGTTCTATAAGATTGCTCATCCAATCACCTCCCTGCAAAGAAAAAGAGTGAATTCGTATGGTTAGCAGAATGTGAGACCTTCTTCCAACAACTAAAACATCTTTTGACCAATGCCCCTTGTTGAAAATTATAGACCTTGACAAGGATTTCCTAGTTTGTATAGATGCTTGAAAGGAAGAAATTGGTGGAGTCCTCATGCAAGAAGGACAAGTGGGTTTTATGAATCAAGAAAGTTGAACGAGCATTAGCAATGTTATGTTACTCATGACTTAGAGCTTGCATCTATTGTGCATGCTTTGAAGATATGGAGACATTACCTTCTTGGGAGAAGATTTGTCTTAATGATGGATCACTCTGGGATGTAATTTTTATTTGACCAACCACATTTAAATGCTAGACAAGCCAAGTGGATGGAACTTATCAACAAGTTTTATTTTAAAATCAGACACATCAAAGGAAAGGAAAATCGAGTGGCATATGCACTTAGCAGAACTATGCAAACGATACACTTAGCAACAGTCAATGTGTGTGAATCTGATATAAAATAGAGGATTGGATTTTCTTTGCAACTCAATGAGAATTTTAAGATAATAAAGAATGTTCAAAGTGGCCATCAAGGGGACACCAAAGTTTCCAAAGAAAGGAAAAACATAAGAATCCCCTTGGGCAGGGGTTCCTTACTTGGTATCCTCAAGAACTTTGGCCATGAATTTCTTATGCACAGGTTCATCCCTTATAGGATTTTTCATGCCCATAAAAGTATCACACACTGACTCGGGTAAATCAGTGGTATAAAAACCCATGCCTTCTAGGAGGTGGATCCACACTTTCAATAGAAATACCAGGGGTCCTTCCCGACTAGCAGAGCTGTTAGTCGATCACCCTGAATCAATGATCCAAAAGTGGTAATACTGACACAATCTAAGGCCAATAATAAAAATCAACACTCCACTGAAAATTCCTAAGAGAAAAATCACAAGCAAACAACTTCTCCAAAATTTCAACCCAGGTGGATGAGGTCCTAAGTCCAAAGGAATAAAAAAGTGGAAAGGGACCTTTTGAACGAAGGCACACTTTGATTAAGTCTCGTGAACCAGTGAAAAAAGGAGTGAAAAGTAGTTATCCCAACCTCCAGTTATTAGTCTTATTCGGTGCAAGTACCCACGCTTCATGGGGCACCCTCCATCAGTACTGAAAAGTGTGATGTGAAATATTCCCCAATTACCACAACAAACCCCCGTAGTCACCTCTGAGATCCCTAAGAAGAGAAACTATGGTTACCAACTCATAGTTAGTGTCCAGGGGGTATAGTTGACAGTTGGGATCAAACATATGGGCAAGGTAAATGAGCTTGAAACTCTTCTAGAGGAATGACGCCAGATGGGTCAGTATCACTTCAGAAAATCCCCCAATATATGATCTCTCCATTACACTCAGTTAATATTTGGAGGGGAATCTCCTCAGATCTCCTTTACACGACCTCGAGTTTGACTCTTGTGTTAGAGGAGATTCCCAACTATACTTATACGAAAGTTGGATTTGAGACTCTCCCTAGCTCAGACTCTTATGTTTTTTTTCTGTACCTGGAGAAACTAACTCTCCAACCTAAACCAAGGCCCTAACCGTAAACTTGTTTGGGAACCCTAGGAACAAAGTCTAGTACATTTTAATTTTAGCATTCATTTTAGCGGATATTTTTACTCAAAGGGTATGGAGTGAAACTGATTTTGTTTGAGACTCTTTCAAAAAATAAAACTTATAAGAACACTGGCAAAGAAAAATTTACACCAATTATTCACTAAAAAAGAGTTTCAATAAAGAAAATGCATGAACAATCCTTCAAACCTTGAAATGCAATTTTTTCCTATGCTAGTATCTTTTTCTTTTTTAAATAACAATGCAAACAATGCAAATAAATAAACATACCTAACTAGCCTAAAGACCCGAGTGCTACTAATCAAATTCTTTTCTTGAAAATTTTAGAGACAAGGGAACCAGAGAAGAATGACCAACAAACAAGTAGTTTTGTATTTTCTGTTACTAAAAGAAATGAAATGCAAATGAGATGCAATTTTTCTTTTTTCTTTTATGAACACATGGAAGAAGGTTAAGAGAAAGAAAGCGAACAATCAAGAATCATTGAAACACAACAATCAAACCAGAAACTCAACCCAACTACACATGACTAACCTTTCAATCAACCTAAAGAACCTTATAAACAAAAGACCAACCTAACCAAAATCAAGATATTTTAGATAATTTGAGATTTTTCTAAGAATTTACAAAACAATTAAAGTAAACACAAACCTAGGAGGTTTAGCTTATGCTGAAGAACCAACCTAGACCCTCTAGTTCTGAGAGAAAAGATCACAAAATCAAAACTCTTACATATATCTGCGATTGTGTACACTAGGAATCGCGGACTTGCATGGGTCATACAAAGGAAAACCATATCCACGACTCATTAAGGGATAAAGCGCAAATGGATCAATTAGAGTTGAAAAATAAAAAAAATCCAATCTAGAAGGAGGCTTCCAAGAACTTTAGGAAAAGTTTCTAGATGGCAAATGATTTGAAAATAAAATCCATAAAATAACAAAAATTACAAAACCTAAGATGACACAAGAAACTCTAATACTGACCCAAACTAGGAGAAGAGATCCCTGGTATGGTCGCCAATTATGTTACGACATTTTCCCCTATGGATTTGGGTCTGTTATCCCCTATCCTAGGGATAACTAAGGAGATCATGTCTCGAGGCCCACATGTTCCAAACATGGAGTGTCGAGAGCCGTGTGACCTAAGCATATCCCTGAAGGGCCCCTCTTTTCTTCAAGTACAATCCACATATCGCCAGCAGCAACGTCCATCACACTGGCCTAGTCCTGAAGTGACAATGGGTCTTGCTCCATGAAGTAATGAGTCCATATATCATGGTATGTATCACTCCAATATTTGAAGCACTGAACATGTTGTATTGAATCCTTCTTCATTTCATGATGTTTTCTTGGAAATTATGCTCTTTTCCTTGTTTAAACCTGGGATGGTGACACAATGCCCTAGCAAGTTGATTTCCCTTTAGGACGGGTTGCTACTAGGAATATATTTGAAGAGTTATTTTCCACTCCCTCCATACTTACCACTTTATATATTTATTCCATCCATCTCCCCATCTTTTGGGTATTGAGATAGGATACACTAGGAAGGGTTGTACCTTACATCATGGGAAGAAGGGGCTAAAGGCTCAGAGGGTAAAATTAGCTGGCAAGAGTTCAAATTATTTTTGAAACCTTCGAGATGCTTTTTCTAGGGATCCCCGAGAAAGCATTGAAAAAATTCTCAGTAAGAAAAATGGACCCACAAGATAACATGAACACTCAAGGTATTAGTTGATGGATAAGAGGTCTCATCACGAGCTGACCTATTATGACTATGAACATGTAGTGGTATGACATTACCACCTATCTGGTCACCAAGCCATGGTAGTGGCTCTTGGTTGCATAGACAAGAGAAAGGGGGTGTCATAACGAGCCAACCTTCTCATTTCCGTGAAATGTTTTGTGGATGACATTGACACCTCTGGTCACCAAGCCAAGACAATGGCCCTTAACTATTCCCTTGTAGCACAAAAGAAAATATCAAAATAAAGAAATCTAATAAATAATAAATGGTAATGAATGGGATAGGAAACAATTGCATTCATGACAAGGTGCAACTCACCCTCCACAAAGGTGACCACAACAAAGAATCTACATTTCCCTATTATCACATGCACCCCATGCCCAAAAGTATACCCCATGCCACTTCATACACTTACATGACTTGGATTAGGCTTCACCTAGGAAAAACCCTAGACTTAAGGGGGATTAACCCAATAGGACATCTCGAGACCCTTCCCAAACCTAAATTTGGCAAGTTGTTTAACTTCTTTGAGCATTTGTTTGGTTTAGGGGGGTTTGATGCACATGTTCGGGTGGTTTGATTATTGGATGTGATTTACTTGCTATGATACTCGTGAATCATGGACCCATGGAGGGCACACCTATTTGTCTTTGCAGGACCTTTCCTAGTGGACATGTATTCATGAGGATATGACCATTTCAGACCTTCATGTGGGCTTGAAGCCCAGGGATGGATGTTGAGACCTCATGCTTGGGGCATGACAGTGATGACTAGCTTGCATGATACACAAAGAGGTCATTGTATTTTGAGGCACTTTGGTAGGCCTAGGGGGGGATTCCACCCTCCATGCACCAGGACACTACCCTTTGGAGGCTGAGACACCATCCTTCCAGTCCAGGACGACAAGGTTCCTTGAAGATGATGGTAACATGTGTGGACAAAGATTGAGTCCTTTGGTGATCCAGGGGATCAAATTTTGCTCAAAATTCAAAGGGCTCGGAATCACTTCAAATAGAATGGGTGTGTAGGCCTCGTTGTCACAAACCCAACATAACTCGTTCAGGTTCAAACAAACATCGAATGAGTGAGATATCACGTTCTATTCAAATCGTCAAACAGGTAAAAAAAAATTGCTGACTGTATAGTCCGTACAGTCCGTACAGATGCTGACATGGTAGGGTCGTACGATGACATGGCAGAGCTGTACGATGATGTGGTAGAGTTGTACACTGACGTGGTAGGGCTGAGTTGGCGAATAGTTGGCAGTTGGACGGTCGAATCATTTCTTGACATGTGGCATCTTGGTGGCGAATGGATTGGTGACACGTGGCCCAAGCAAGGGCCACCACGTGTCACCTGGGCATTGGATAAAACTTGTGTAGTCAGTAGGACTCAACCTCGCGACATTCGAGCAAGGGGAAGAGCTTTGGGAAGGGCTGCCCAACTGGCATGCCCACCAATGGTTCTTAACATATAAATGGGTTTAAATTTATTTGAATTGTGTTTGTTTTGATTTGGGGCACGGTTCGGGCTGGGGCTAAGCCCCAGCCCCTGGTCACATATATCCACCATATAACCACCACCGCGCACGCATATTCAAACCCCGCGTTCTTGGACACTTTGCGCATTACCATAGTTTTAAAACTTGGCCCTTTTTGTGTGCAGGTGTGGTCGTATGGTAAGCCACATGCCCAACGGTTTGGCGGTTAGGGGCTAGGCACCCTAACCGTCCTATAGTTCGCACGGTTTTCAGTTATGCGCCTAGTGCTAGGTTTTAGCATGGAAATGAGCACATGAGCTAGGTTGGACACACAGAGGTGCAATTTGGTGATCCAGAGACAACAAGTTTGAAGGGGAACTTCCAGGAAGCCTATCTTCTTCAATTTTTGGCCAAATCAGGTGTCGAAGAAGCCCAGCTAGGGGTTTTTGGACATTTTGAAGCCATTGGAGCCATCTATTTGGCATTTTGAGCATTGTAAAGCACATAGTTTATCACTTTGAGCAAATAATATAAAAGGTCCATTGGAAGCTGGACCAGGAGATGTAGCCCAAGAGAGGGGTGAACTCCTTTATCATTTGTTGTGTTATGTGTTTATTGTTCACTGTTATTTGTTGCTTATAATCTGCATCTTGAATGTGTAATTTCTATAAAAATTTGTGTTTGCAAAATTGATCGATTTGCATAAGAACACTTGAATTAAAACTTGCAAATATTTTCAAGAATACAAGCCTTTATCATTTTCAGATCAAGTTGGTATCAGAGCTTAGGTTTTTGAAGGCTTGATTATTTTCAAGTGTTTTGTTTTTCTGATGCTCACAAGGTTGAAACTCACAAGAGGAGAAGGTCAACTTGTAGAGGCAAGTTATCATCCTTCAAGAAGAAAAATTATATCATCACCTCAAGCTTCAAGGAGGCATTCACCAAGTATGGCTCATGAAGAGAGTCATGAAAATATTCCTACAAAAGATGAAGATCTCAAAAAGGATTTCATGGAAATGAGAGAAATGATGAAAGTTTTGATGGAAGAAAGGAATACAAGGTTGCAAGGTGAAGGCTCCAACCCTTCAAAGAACAAGGGAGACAATGGTGATAAAACTCCAAATGGAAATGGAGGGAATGGTGCTTCTCCACCTCCCTCACCTCCATATTCCTCTTCTTCTACCAGTTCACAACCTCTTCCAAATTCTCCAAAGGGACATGGTAAAACTCCTCCACAAATTCCTTTGTTAAAGCTTGATATTAAATTTGAATTGCCAATGTACAATGGA
>ML780493.1:309659-323921 GCA_009831015.1 Picea engelmannii | reverse complement strand
GAACATTTTTCTTTCCACTAGATTTAGAACTTGAACTTGAAGAAGAAGGAGAAGAAGGAGGTGTTGATGGAGGTGAAGGAGGAATCTGAGGATGGTCCTCTTCCTCTTCACTTTTTCCCTTTGAAAAATCACCCAAAACTGGTTGCTTCCATTCCAAGTAATCTTCGTATAAAACTTTCACCATCTCCGACATAGCAAGGAATGTTTTCCGGAACTCTTTCTCATCTTGAGAAATCCCTTCTTCCGATGCCATCTTCTTGCTGTGAGAAGCTCTTCTTCTCAATCCAATTAATGGATTCTCTGCAACAAGCTCGCCTTCACCACGTTGTAGCTTTTCCTTGGTTAACATGAAAAGCTCAAATCCAAACGTCAACTAGCTCTGATACCACTTGATCCGTCGGATCTTTTAATGACTTATGGTTGAGTTTTAATTTTGCATGCATTAATTAACCATTTGAGAAACTTAGTGAAAGAATGAGGAAAGAAGAGGAATTATGACAGCCATATATACATTTGTAGATCTGAAATGAAATAATAAATAGCAAACCATAACACGCAGATTGATAACGGAGTTCGGCACAACTTTGCCTACGTCTCCGGGCCTTTTTCTCTGTGGGAGAGGCTTCTTTATTTCTGCTCAAAAGCTCAAAGTACATCGCTGCAATGCCAAATGGCTACAAGACTGATCTGGTCATGTTCGTCCAGATATCTAGAACCATGCAAAGAAAACGGCACACAAAAGGGACGTCCGGAGCTCCCAGAAATGGTCCGACAATGTCTCCTCCTCAAAAGCTTCTCTGCCTCAAAATGGCTTTGGCTTGGCTTCTCTTCAACATAATTCTTCTCTGAATGCCCTCTCTTTAGCCTCAAACATGCCTGGTTTATATAGCTAGGAAGTTGGTTTCTCATCTCCAACTTCCTCCCAAAATTTAGGCTCCAAATCTACCCAATAACTCCCAAAAATGGAGAAAATACATTAAAATAGGCTTAATTACATTTACAAACCAAAAATTGGTTACAAAAACCCACTTTATAGTTATAAATTGGGCCTAGCCCCCAAGCCCTGGTGCGCGCCCCTCTTGGCAAGGTCATATGGATTCATATGGCCAAGCGCTATCCCAAAGGGCTAAGCACTGGCCCCTGTCCCACTAGCTCTCGGTCTCGTAGCACATGAATAGGGCCACGGCCTATTAGTTGTAACAAACTCCATATCTGCGCCCTGTTGTCAGACTCTACCCGGTCACATGGTAACGGTTATGTTTTGGCGCTGAGGGTTGAACCCTATTCATACCCCGCGCTCCCGGTCGTGTGGTGACATGTGTTGAACCGTGGGCTGGGGCTAAGCCCCAACCCTTCCCCCCGCCGAATTTTGGTTTTATTCAATTCAAATAAAACTTTTGCCATTTGTATAATAAGAACTACTGGCTGGGCAGGTGGTTAGCCCAGCCCTGCCAGTCCACAGTCCCAACGGGAGGTCGCGGGTTCGAATCCCGGCCACGCCAAAAATTTTTACATATGAACCAACAAACCAATCACGGGGTGCCACGTGGCAGCCCTTGACTGGGTCACGTGGCACCCAACCAACCAACACCAAATTGACACGTGTCGCTTGCCGATTTGTCCATGTCACCTGCCATGCATCACTGTCGTACTGCCCTGTCATATGACACGTAAGTTGCTGATGTCATCCCGTGCCACATGTCACCCTTACAGTGGTGACACGTGTCACCTCGGGATAGGTCCAACTGTACACCCAAATGTCCAAATCTGCCTACCACGTGTCACCTCCTGGTGTTGCCATGTGTCACCTTCTGGGCTTGCCACATCACCTGTACGGACCTTCCACGTCAGCATACAGACATGCCACGTCAGCATCCGTACGGATTGTACGGACTGCACAGTCAGCAATTTTTTTTTGCCTGTTTGACTTTTCAGACAAAATGTGATATCTTCTCCATACGGAGCCCGTTTGACAAAGTAAATATACCGCCGAAATCAGGAAGACGAGACGGACGCAATGGAATAGGTTTCATCGCATTCCGAGCACTTTCATTTTTGAGCATTTTTCAAGCCCTGTTAGGCTTCTGGATCCGATTTCGGATCATACATGCTCCTTACACACAGTTGATAAGTGTTCTATTTCGATGGTGACTGGTCAGAATTCACTCCGGATAAGTGCTTTTCATCTAGTTATCAGCCTTCAGTTTTTTCCTCCAAAGTTGTAGTGGAAATTCATCCTTGATAGATGCTTTCACTGTGATGGCATTTTCCTTTTCTTTTTCTGCTATTATATCATGATTATTTATAGTTGAAAGATAGACTTACTTTGCCTCATTTTCTGTAAGTAATACAATCACCACTATGATCTCTTTTCTTTGGTTTTCACTTGACTACATCGCCCAATAGGTCTTTTCAAAATCCATGCAACCCCCAACCTTATTAAAAATCTTCTCTGATAAGAAATATGGCCTTCTTACTGTGATTATTAAATATTCTTGAATAAAGAGCCCTTGACCGTTGAGAGAACTTCCTCTGAGTGTATTAGGTCAGAAGTACACTCAAAATAAATTTTCAGGGATTGGCTTGTTGCAACCCAAGTCAAGTTCCAAACAATAAATAAATTTTTCTTTTAAAAATGTGCTAAGGCTTGGCTCTATTATAGCCTAGAGTCAACTCTTGCGACAACACCAGGGACACCTCCCTTGGGGTAGACCCTCTCTACTCCTAAAAGAAAGGGATTTCCTATTGAGGTGACAATTATAGGATATCCCATTGTTACACCAATATCCCTTACTTGTCGTGGGATTTGGGCAAGTACATATTGTGTGATAACAAGGTCATGTCACAACAGAGCTTGACCATATACAAAAGACAGAACCTACCCTTGCATACAAAACTTGCAATGAAATAAATAACTAAGGATAGAGGAGAAAGAATGTCACAACTTGTATCCTATCGATTGATGTCATTCCTCACTCTTGACCCTCGATTCACTCCTAATATCTGTCTGAACTAATCTACAAAAGGAGATCAAGAAAATGTTGCAACAAGGTAGTTATAGGATCAAATTATACATGTAATATATAGATAAATTCAAATATGTGAATCAAATTGACATACATTAGTAAATTGAAAAATATCACACAATTATGGAGGGAAAGAGAACTATTTTATTAGAAATGATAGAAATGAGTGGTTACAACCTAACTCCAACTGTCGGCACTACCTCGAAGCTAACCGCCTAGGTTCCTCCAGTGATCCTTCAAGCATAAACTCAACATGATTTCCCTTCCTCGGATGACTCAATAGGGATAGGAACACACCCTATAGTCACATAGGAGAGAGAAAGGAGTATTGGAAAGCAAGTTCCAAAATCAAGGGGATGCTACTAAGAGGATAGGGGAGATAGGGAATCTTGAAAATTATTTAGTATAACTTTACACCTTGGTTGTCCCCCTCATCCATGCTCTCAAAGGTGCCTTTATACCATCCTCAAGGGGTTGAGGTGGTTGAATTCTATTGCGTACGGTCTCAGGGGAGGTTAGGAAAGAGCCCAACCGAAAACTCCACCCGAAAAAGTGGAATTATTTTATTTTTCACATTTTTTTAGGGCATCCGTGAGTTGCAAACTAACAAGGCACAAAAATTCACAGTTTTCACAAGGGTAACTCTTGGATGGACACAAAAGTGTTGTTTTTTAGGCAATTTTGATGAGGGAAGTTGGGATTTAAATTTGCAAGTTGGGGACAAGGACTAAGCCATCTCACAAGTGCAAATGATGTGGCAAATTGTGGTATAACAAGGATCCCTTGAAAGGGTTTGTTTATCCTTCTTGAATCATAGTATTTATGTTAAGGGGGGACCTTAGGGAAGGGCCATTTGAAAAATCCTAATGGTTGTTATAATGAAATTACTAGTTTCATTGATATTTTTTTGAATTATATCACTTTACCAAGAAGGTTGGAATGTTTTGGCTATTTCCATGCTTATTTTTCACTAAATATTACTAATTGGAATAAAATAAATATTTTTTTGGTTAATATTTTTACATTTCACTGCATTGACTTGATCTACCAATTTAATATATTCAAAGTTCTAATACTAACACTCGTATCAAGAATAAGAATAAGGAGTTAACAACTGCTTTTTATCTTCTTAGTTTCTGTTGAGCACAAAATCATTCACAGTAAACAAATCAAAAAATCGTTTCAACATGTCCATGATAAGTTCTAGTCAATTTTTGAATTAATAAGTTTTGGGCAACTTTTGAATTTGATTTGGGATGGTATCATTTTGGACATGTTTACAACATTGACTAAGTGTGTGTGTGTGTGTGTGTGTGTGCGTGTGTGTGTGTGTGTGTGTGTGTGTGTATATATATATATATATATATATATAGAGAGAGAGAGAGAGAGAGAGAGAGAGAGAGAGAGAGAGAGAGAGATGTTCCTTTTAGTTCCCCATGATGCCAATCATAAAATGGAAATCTCTAATTTGACTTAATTATGGTGATTTGTTGATAAATTCTATGATATGTGTTGTTAGTTGTAAAAAATCATTGATGAAGTGGGTAAAATATGAAATTTTATTGTTACTAGTTGTTAACACAATTCTCATTATTTCAAAATATTTATTTTAATACAATTATTTAATCATTATTTCAAAATATTTATTTTAATACAATTATTTGATCATTATTTTAAAATATTTATTTTAATACAATTATTTATTAGAGGTTACATGTCATTTTTTTTCCGCTTAGGATTAAGGGTCACTTAGGCTCCTCAAATTGAAGTACTCTAAAATTAATTTAAAAATTTCAATGTATACAATTTTTCTAAAGAAAGAAAATGTCTATGCCTATCCCACGCTATGCTGAATTGCATCAAGGGATTATCGATTCTAGAATTACAGGATAAGATTCTAAAGGAGTCCATAATGGATTCTACCATAATATTTAGTTTTTTCTAGGTTTTTATTTTGGATATGGGAAAACGGTATAAATTATAGTTCTTGGTGATCTACTACATGTCCGATTTTAAAATTCGATATTTATGTAAAGTAAAATGATCATAAGAGTTTATGTTTTTGGTTATTATTACATATCAATGCCATTGAATATACTGGAGTTTTTTAATAGAAGTATTGTGAACTTTATTATTGTCACTAGGTCTACAAACAAGATACTCAAATCATACTTATATGTATTATCCCTAGAGTACTCGATACTTGATGCAAGTGTTTTTAATTATGTTTTGGAATAAAAATGTTCTTTATTCTTAGAAAATAATATAGAGACATTTTGGCAATTGGAGTTGATAATAAGTATTGACAATGTGTGTATGTGAAGATATTAAATCTTAGTTATGATTGAACATTGATATTTTAACATCTATAATAAATGTTTCTTTCCAATTACTTACTACTTCAATGTTCTAAATTCCTAAATTATGTTGAGAAGAATATGACCATGTAATTAATATGGACACTTGCAACCTATATTCATGAAGATGTCATGTGAATAGGAAAAATTAATAGCATTGATATGATTTCTTAGTTCCTTCAACCTTTTCTTATTAACTTGTATCAACAAATATCCACTAAATACTAACTTTGTTCAAAATTGTGGGGGTTTTGAAAACTTATCTTTCTAATACCTCTTTGATACCTTGACTATTATTGAATTCATCACAATACTTGTATTATAGATAATGTTAAGGATAGTTGGTAAAATAAAAAACTAGATACTTTTTCTCTTGCCTTGATACAATATACATATACAAATATATTTGGTCCTCTAAAAGTTTGTGTCATGTGATTTTGCAATAAACAAATTTGAAGTTTGGTTTGCTTTGTCACATATTCGAGAGTAAGTTTTGGATGTAGAGAAACATCTTAGCCATGCATCTTCATTTGTTGGTATATCTTAAAGAGAGCATGGACTCTAAGGTAAAAAATCTTGATTTTTTTTGTGATGGGGATATTAAGAGGCTTTGCCATGAACATTATAAGGCTTGGAGCTAAAAAAATGAGATATGCATCCCAAAACAAAGTGTCAAATATTTGTTGGGATGCTCCTAGAGAGAAGGCTACTCAGATATTTAGGGATGTGGATTATGGGTGTTGTAGATTGTATGATGCTTTATCTCTTTTAGTATGGTTGAATAATTGATGAATGCATATGTACTTTCAATTTCCTATAGTATATAATTAAACCATTTTTTTTAATGTGTTAGCATTGGCTCATTTGAAATTAAAGTGAGCTATGAACACATAAAATCAAGTTATACATGAAATAATTTACTATTGGAGAAATATTCATCCCGTGTAACTATATTTACTTCCCACATTTGGATGTTTCTTAATTTATTTAGCATAATCAATTATTTTAAAATATAGGAGTCATAATTCTCTTGAATGGATGACCAAACACTCACAACCAATGATGTAACTAAGGATCATAGTATGGGAATAAAAGTCAAAAGTTTCTATTAGAGGTTATTGAAAAACAATCTTATTTTCGAGGGCTCATTATTTTTTCTCATTGTTGAGAACCTTACTACATTATCATTTTTGGACAAGGATGGTTGTGTCGAAATAAAAATCAATAAAAATTGTCATCATTGTATTGGTAAGGACATATTGTTGAGGTCATCCTAAAATTCATATTTTTATTTCCATTATTTAGTAGCAACAAACTGAAGAATGAACAATTTGAATGCTTAGATTGTTGTTGGATGATAGGCATAGTGTATTCTTATTGGTAAATCATTTTTATACTAGGGCATGATTATTGAACCTATATTTATTGAAATTAATTTAGGTTTGTCCTAGGCTTGCTAGATTTGGATTATTTATATTTTTACTTTCATATCATTTGTAAATATCATTGTATATCCAATTAGCTCATATTTTCAATTTTATTTTATTTGCAAATATGGTTTACCAATCAAACCACTTGTATTTTTAATTTCCCTTCTATTTGTAGATATGATATAAGTTGAAGTGTTCATAGTACAAAGTAATATTGATTGCTCAATAAGAAGATCAATTTACTCAACAACAAGAGTATCTTATAGACCCATTAAGGGCATCACATGCCACTTACAAGGAATTGAACATGGGTGGGGAAGATAACAACCATTCCTCCCAACCACCCAAGATACATCTAATATATATATGTGTGTGTGTGTGTGTGTGTGTGTGTGTGTGTGTGTGTGTTCTCCAACTTGTGGCTGCATATTTTTTGTATTCCCTAATATTATATTATATCCATATAGCCTACATCTTTGAAAGATTTCATTTAGTACATATTTATAGTAGGTTTAATGATTTTAATTTATAAGTATTTCTTCACGTAAAACTATTGAAGATTGATTCCTTTGTCCGGGTTTTGTGAATAAATTTTCCAAAATAAACAAGTCATAGTGTTTTTAATTAAGGTGAGGAAGTTGTTAAAAAGAACTAGCTCATACACTTTATCACTTTATCTTTTGTTTATATGGAATCCTTTTGTACATTTTCTTAAATTGCTTTGAAAAGTACAAATATGCAATGCAATTATTATCATCGCTTGTTTTAAATTATTTAGTTATATCTCTTCAATATTGATATATTTATCAATGTCTGTCATAGTCATATTATGCACTAATAGACATAAATAAAATATTTAGTATATTCACACTTCCATAATCACAATTCAAAATTGAATGACAAAAGCTTGGCGATTCACTCAACTAAATTAGGATATGTAGCCAACAATTTAAGAGGAAGTAGGGAATGACAAATGGTGGTGGGGAAGAATATGAAAGTTAGGATGTCCTCTCAAAATTGAGGATTTCTAATAAAATTACCCGAATAATGACAAAAAATGAAACTAGCATGTTCTAGCATGGTGTATAATGTGAAAAAAATGGAGGTCATTTATGTGTACATTGTCCATATGCAAAAGAGGTATGGGATAAAGCAATAAAATCGACATTTCTAGAATTGAAATTCACCACTGCAAAATTGAAATTTACACTTTTGGAATCAAGATTCACAATTTCAGAATCCAAATTGGCACTTTTGGAATCAAAATTTACACATTTGAGGTTTGAAATTATTCGAAATTTACACTTTTGAAAACCAATATTACCACTTTCATAATCCAATTTTGCATTTTGAAAAGGCTAATATTGACACTTTCAAAATCAAAACTCATACTTCTTCATCTAGATTTTGCCTTATTTGAATTTAATGAAATTGGGGTTTTAATTTTCTAAAAGCATATTAAGTTGCATATTACATATCAAATTCTTCTAAGGAATGGGTAGTTTATATTTATGTAGTAACACTACATGCTTAAATTGATTCATAAATATTGGATTTTTTAAAAGAATTGATAATAATAGTTGATGCCACATTTAACATAGGTAAACAAGCTTTTTATCGTTCATACATATCTATAACTTTATTATTGAAACATTTTTATTCTCAATTCATATTTATTGAAGTTAATTTAGTAAAAATAATAGATGCTTAAATTGATTCTTAAATATTGGATCTTTTAAAAGAATTGATAATAATAGTTGATGCCACATTTGACATAGGTAAACAAGCTTATTTATCATTCATACCTATAACTTTATTATTGAAACATTTTTATCCTTAATATTTATTGAAGTTAATTTAGATAAAAATAATAGATGCTTAAATTGATTTTGAAATATTGGATCTTTTAAAAGAATTGATAAAAATAGTTGATGCCACATTTGACATAGGTAAACAATCTTATTTATCATTCACACCTATAACTTTATTATTGAAACATTTTATTCTCAATTCATATTTATTGAAGTTAATTTAGATAAAATAATAGAGTAATGGATGGCTATAAAATAAGAAGAATGGGATATAGAGAAATTACTAAGTGGGAAAATGGGATTTAATAAAATTATTCTAGGAATCCACAAAGTAAGATATTAGTTAAAAATCACATAAAAGGGGAAGCATTATGATCAAAGAAATTACAAGATTTATGATCTTCTATTTATCTTAATTTGATTCAAACAAATGATTTTTAGTGTAATAATAACTTGTTATGTGTTACTTCTTAGTTGGTTAAATGAGAAATTTTTGTACTTTCTAGTTCCTTCAATCCTCCTTACATGGGCCTAGGGAACATGTATGGCCACATTTTCATGTTCTTCATGGGTCGAATTTTATGGAGCCCAAGTACACTTGACACCTTTAAGTCCCAATGACCCTTGTCTTGTGTGATATCTCCATGGACCCATGAGAGAATGGACCATGAACCCCACCATATGACACTTACCCATTGGATTGTAGGGCTACTAGGTGTACTCTAATCCCAAACTTTCTTCAATAATTCCCTTGGATGGTGGAGATTGCACAAAAGTAGATAACCTATATTATGTGAGAATTTTGGGTATCCTTTCTTAAAACTACCCCACACAAGTGCATAACATTCTCAATTGTTGATCACTGAGGATGATTTGACAACCCACAACTCTATGGATCTCTCAAGGTCTCCTCCCCAAACTTCTTCGAAAAGGCTATGCTAGATGATGGCTATCACTTTGATCAAATGGTCCAAAATCCTTTGACTCTTCCCTCTGTGTATCTAACTCACAAGTTAACCACTCCAACTACCAAGAGACACTCACCACTCCTCCATTTTCCCGTAAATAACTCATCTAGCTTCGATTTCCTTCAACCATTACATTTCATGTTCAACTATATAATGGACATTCGTCTAATGTCTTGGTTACTTCGTGAGCTCCGAGAGTAAGTAGATCAATTTTTTTTAAAGTAAACTGTGGATCTCATTCCTTGGAATGGACATTTATCTTTTGAAATTGGTCCAAGAAAATGGTGCATGAGAGCAATTCATAGACCAACCATAGACATCTAGTATAAATATGACCCCCAATATGGTTATGATATCACTAGGGTTAAGAAAGAGCTATGGATTTATAGCTCACTCAACCCAACCCATTACTCTCATGACTCTTAAACCAAATATTCTCACTACAACTCTCCAAGCACCTCATATAGCCACCGATCAACCATGAAACTTCATTCTCACTACCCTACACAACATGACTTTGATCTTTCTCTTCTTTTCTATACAACCGCTTGGGAAATTACTAACAACTTTTTCTCTAATGGAAGAAGAAATAGTCCAATTGTTGTTTTCCTTCTAGAAAATCCTAGTGGAGTTGCTCTAATGGAATAAGAAAGAGTGCAATTGTTGATTGCCTTCTAGAAAATTCCACTGGAGTAATTATTTTCCTCCAAAAAATTCAATGAGTAATAATATCATGTAGGTGATGGTTACCTAATTCATCAAAACCTTTATGTAGGTGAAATCTCATGAGATAGGAGAACATAATGGGAGATGTTTCATTTCCCAAAATGAGTGTACTCATTCCTTATCCAATACCTTTCCACATGGCACTCCTTATTCATGTGTGAGACCTTTCTTCATGAGCGTCTTCATGCATTCATGATTTGGCTTTCTAAGTGAAAAGTGATGGCGAGCCTCTTTTAAGACACACGATGAAAAATATACTTCACTTAAGGTACATAATGAAAAGGATGTAAGCTAAAACTTGGTGATAGAGGTTTTCTTTCCCATACCCCTCTTTTTATCCTCTTTTATAGATTCATATACCCCTCCTTTTATCCTCTTTTATAGATTCATAGCTTATTTGTACTCTTTACAACCATCTTAAATGATGATGTTCTAATATTAAATTTTAACATTACATAAAGTACATCGTAATAACTAACTCTATAAATTTAAAATATTTTCTATAAACCTCCTATATAATTATCACTATGTAACATCTCTTTTTAAAGAGATTTTAAAATTATGAATTAACAATAAAAATTTATCAATATCTATATTAATACTCTCTTAAATTACATTTCATTGAGATGCATGAAAAAGTTATAAACAAGAAAATAATACCTTACTTATCCATACTTAAATAAAAAATATTTATATATTAAAAATAATTTCAAAATACACATTACTACATCAAAATTGTTGCACATGTTGTGTTTGGATCTAATATTAATATTATGGCGTATATATATGTTGTAACTTGTGGAATAAATAAAACATAAAACATCATGTAACATTATTTATAAAATTATATATATATATAATTAATCCACATTGCTTGCTGGCCCTGGCATTTTTTCAAGGATGGATGTGGTGTATATACATTTTTTTTACAATGCCTAGTGTATGATTGGTGTGGGTGGTGGCATAATTTATGATTAATGCCTTATAAAAAAAGACACACACTGAAGCATTTCATGCAAATTGGCTCTCTAAATATGAAGCATATCATGCAACTTTGGCTCTCTAAATATGATCGTGTAGTGTTGAATTTTTTCTGTATGGAAGGAAAACTCTTCATGTATTGTGCATTGTGCAGCTGATGCACGTTGAGTTGTATAAATGGAATATTTGTGTAGAGCTACAGGTGAACTTCAGTATCTTAAAAATCATTTGCATGATGCTGAGAAGTTCATCTCCACAGAGCGCACAATGAAATTGACTTGAACCAATAAACAACTGCCGTTAGGTATCAATTGCCTAGGGCATCTACAGTTCCTAAGAACGCAAGAATCTGTTTTCAAATGATTACAAACAAATGCATTACAGTACTCAAACCGAAAGGTTTGACAGTAGATCATGAAGACACACAGAGCTACGAACACAGTGCAATCTAAATAAGCATATGCAGTACCATGAGCCATATAAGTAGCGAATACCATTTTGAAAACCTGAAAGTAGATTAATAATTACTATGGAATTCATTATTTTCAGACAGATAACGTTGCAGTACCAAGCACTCTTATATATAACTCAAATACATAAACTATATATTGCACACCATTAGAACTATAATATGAACAAGTTATACTTATTGATATTGTTTCTGCATATCGGACATGTTCAGAACTACTGAGATTGTCCCATACCTTAAGTATTAATACTAATTTGAAGCGTATAAAGATTTTTTGGAGTCTATCATATTATGTCGCAAATAAGCTTAAAGTGATAAATCCAAGCTGAGATTCATCTGCGAATCCTTGGGCAAAATATGTTCAGCGTCGGCATGAGTATGTTTAGAGGGATCCTGATGCTCACTTGTCATAACGTTGAGAACAGAGATTGGCACAGATTCACCTGTGCAAACATTGGCACCAAAATGTTGCAGATTGCTTTCAGAATCATGATGGGTTGAACGCTCGGCCACCAACAGCTTTTTGCTTGGAGTATCACGAGATGAGAACCTTCTAGTTTCACATTCTCCCATCATTTTCTGCCGGAGAACATTAATTTTTTAAGTTAGGAATCAAGAGAGAAAATATGCAATCCAACCCAAAAGTAATTTTTATATCTTTCTATATACAATGGAATATCTATAAGGAAAATGAGACTATATGTCTGAATATGGGCGTGCATGGCACCAGAAAAGATACAGACACTCTCTCGACAATATTCCTAGAATGCAGAAAGAAAATCGCTTCTAGGATTTGGGGCAAATATAATATTAGAACACGCTTTCCACAGCATCCCTGAAAACTGTAAAGTTAAGTAGATTTTGGATTTTATATGCCACAAACAAAATCCTTAGATATTCAGAAATTTTTTTGGCTCGCCGTTCAACGTCATATTTCACCACAAAAATATATGTATATGCTTAGTTGCATTTTTTTAATTCGGTGGAGAAAGGAAAGTAGAGCTATAGATGCAATCAGAATCTAGGATATCAAACCTGGCAAGGTAGACTTTGTGTGGTCTCAGCATCACTGGCAATATCCTTTTGATGGAAGGCGTTGAACCATACAATTTTACTACATTTGTGTGCTTCGTTAATTTGAATGCTGTTGCTTTCTTGCACAGTATGTTCATCAACTTCGTGCTTGAGGTCTAAGTCACTTGAGAAACAAGAACTTGACAAACTTAACGCCAGGAAATCCTTTATAGTTGTGATATCATCACCTTTCGGACACCGATCAGGGCTACATACTGGCATCTCTTGCTTCTTCAAATTAAGAAAGGAAGAGTTATCTGTAGCTGCAAGAGCACCATTCCTTTGAATTTCAGTTCTGCAGCAAGCAAATCATACAATGTTTAGTAGTAGCTACATTCCTATGATCGGCATGATCGGCATATCTTATTTTAGTTATCTATTTTTATCTATTTTTTTTTAGGTCATGGTGAAGCTAGACATCAAATTGGTGTATGAAACCTTCTCCCCACACCACACTCATACACATACACTTTGATACTCTGAAGTAATTTGCCACTCACACACATACACCCTGGATTTTGATGGTGATGTAATTTGCACTGTTCAGATTGAAACATTATATTTGCAGATCAATGTGAATGTGGGAGTTAATTCGAATATAGGAGAGTATTAATGTGGAAAGAAATGTTTGGAGGTGTGTGCAATCCATGAGTTTTCTTACCTGAAGCAGGCTCCATCTTCTAAATGTCCAGTCTCTGAAGGCACAACTGAGAGGGCAAAAGCCAGTGAACGTGGAGAGGTAGTACTGTTCTCCTGTGTAGAATCCCTCGATCGCTTCTTACTCGGTGTCTATACATAAAAAAAAAAAACAAGTCAGAAAAGAAAATGATTTCATATGTTGAAAACTTGAGGACATTATCTGTTTTGATATCAGTGCAACTCCAGAAATAACAGTAATGCACCCATCCGGCCAACTTCTAATCGACGTACCTGGTTTGCTTGCCACCGAGCTGTATGATATGTATAGTTTTGGAAAGAAGAGAGCTCCTTTGAGCTGTTTCCATTAACGGACTGCTTGCCATCCTGCATCACATACATTCATTCACATTCTTGAGGATGTTGTAGTTCTGTTACTCCCTGGTTAATGTTGTTCTATAGAATTCAATGTTCATGAACGAATTTTGCACATATATACATATCGATACGGTACTCAGAGGTTAGCAATCGGTTGACTGGGTTATTATATTCAATTGGAGCAAAGATATATATATATATATATATATATATGAGTTTTTGCACGATGTCCACACAATTTGGCCATATTGTACATATATAAATAATTGTCAAAGCTCATTTGTTTCTTCACTGTATATATATTTTGAATAAGGAGTCTTCTGCAATCAATGAGTTACTTTCACGATCAAAAGCAAGAAAGCATCTCTCCTACCGCTACAAAGCAGTCATGAAAATGGAAACAAGT
>ML780493.1:270504-283462 GCA_009831015.1 Picea engelmannii | reverse complement strand
TCATGTTTATTCTTATGAACATTTTTCTTTCCACTAGATTTAGAACTTGAACTTGAAGAAGAAGGAGAAGAAGGAGGTGTTGATGGAGGTGAAGGAGGAATCTGAGGATGGTCCTCTTCCTCTTCACTTTTTCCCTTTGAATATTCACCCAAAATTGGTCGCTTCCATTCCAAGTAATCCTCATACAAAACTTTCACCATCTCCGACATAGCAAAATGTTTTCCGGAACTCTTTCTCATCTTGAGAAATTCCTTCTTCTGATGCCATCTTCTCGCTGTGAGAAGCTCTCTTTCTCAATCCAATTAATGGATTCTCTGCAACAAGATCGCCTTCACCATGCTGTAGCTTTTCCCTGGTTAACATGCAAAACTCAAATCCAAACGTCAACTAGCTCTGATACCACTTGATCCGTAGGATCTTTTAATGACTATGGTTGAGTTTTAATTTTGCATGCGTTAATTAGCCATTTGAGAAACTGAGTGAAAGAATGAGGAAAGAAGAGGAATTATGACAGCCATATACACATATGCAGATCTGAAATGAAATAATAGACAACAAACCATAAGCACGAGAATTGATAACGGAGTTCGACACAACTTTGCCTACGTCTCCGGGCCTTTGTCTCTGTGGGGAAGGCTTCTTTATTTCTGTTCAAAAGCTCAAAATTACATTGCTGCAGTGCCAATTGGCTACAAGACTGATCTGGTCATGTTCTTCCAGATCTCTAGAACTCTGCAAAGAAAACGACACGCAATACGGACGTCCGGAGCTCCCAGAAATGGCCCGACAGCGTCTTCTCCTCAATAGATTCCCTGCATAAAAATGGCTTTGGCTTGGCTTCCCTTCAGCATAAATTTGCTCTGACTAACCTTGACTGTCCTCCCATGGCCTCAAATAGGCCTGGTTTATATAGATCTGAAGTTGGTTGTTCATCTCCAACTTCCTCCCAAAATTTGGGCTTCAAAAATGCCCAATATCTCCCAAAAATGGAGAAAATCAATTAATATCAGGCTCAATAATAAATAAAATCCCAAAAATTTAGCATGAAAACCCACTGCATATGAATTTTTGGGCGCATCCCCCGAGGCCTGGGCATGCGCCCCCTTTTCGCGGTCATATGGGCCTCCATGTGGCCACGTGCCCATGCGCTGGCCCTCTCTCTGCTGGCTCCTGGTCGTGGCTCTGCATAGATCCTCAGGCTATAACAACTACCCACATGCTCTAAATGGTAAAGGTCCCGGGTCATATGGGACTTTCCCGGGAACCAAGGGCTAAGCCCTATCTAATACATTCCCTGTGCACTCCTGCCGGATCAGCTCCCGGGTCACATGGTAGCGGTTATGTGTTGGCACGGGGTCCAAGGGCTAGGCCCTATCCAAACCCCCGCCGTGTTACCTCCCATGCGTTGGCTCCCGGCTACGTGGTGTGGTTACATGGTATATGTCGAGGGCTGGGGCTAAGCCCCGACCCTTTCCCCTGCTGACTAAACCTTGTAACAAATTCAAATAATTTCACCGCCGTATGACTGTTAAGTCACACCTGTGGGCCGAGCGGTTAGCCCAGTCCTGCCAGTCCTTTTCCCGGGGGTGAGGTCGTAGGTTCGACCCCAACCAAGCCATATAAATTTTAAACAAAGCCATAAACCAACCACAGGGTGCCACGTGGCAGCCCATGATTGGGCCACGTGGCACCTCAACAACCAACCACAACTTGCAAAATAACGATCGTTGAATGGTCCATGTCATCTGCCACCTGTCAACCTGTGCTTCTGCCATGTCACTGCCCTGTCACGTGTCTGCCATCGTACCTGCTGACATCATCCTATGCCACGTGTCACCCTTATAGTGGTGACATGTGTCACCCATAGACTGGTTCAACTGTCTGCCCGTATGCCAAATCAGCCTGTCATGCTCTACCACGTTTCACCTCCTGGAGCTGCCACATCATCTGTATGGACCGTACGACCTGTACAGTCAGCATGCCTCGTGGCACTGTATGGACTATATGGACTGTACAGTCATCCCATTTTTTTGCCTGTTTTCCTTTTCGGATAGAACGCGATATCTTGCACATACGGAGCCCGTTTGACGAAGTAAATATACCGCCGAAATCAGGAAGATGAGACAGACGCAATGGCATTGGTTTCGTCGCATTCCGAGAACTTTCATTTTTGAGCATTTTTAAGCCCTGTCAGGCTTCTGGATCCGATTCCGTATCATTTATTATAGGAAAACTCATCCAAATGCAAGTAATCTTCCCACTTAGATGGCTTATTCATCACATACATTCTCAACATGTCTTCAATTACTTGGTTGACCCTTTATGTCTTCCCATATGACTGTGGATGATATGTTGTACTAAAGTTCATATTTGTACCAAATCCATTAAATAATCCTCTTCATAAATTTGAAGTAAACTTGGTATCTCGATTTGAGACAATTGCCTTAGGTATCCCATGCAACCTATAAATCTCCCTCATGCAAATTTCTGCAATATTAACTGTTGTGTGTGTCATTTTTACAAGAACAAAATGAACAAAATTTGTTAATTTATCAACAACTACCCTTATTGAATCATGTTGCCTTGCTGTCCTGGGAAAATTAGTAATAAAATCAATGGTTACCACTTCCCATTTCTTCTATGGAATTAGAAATGGATATAGCAAACCCATTGGGTGTCTATGCTCAAATTTCACTCTTTGACATTCCATACATCTAGAAATGTAATCAACAACATCCTTCTTCATTCATGGCCAACAGAATTGGCTTCTTACTATTGCAATTGTTTTCTGGTAACCGAGATGTTTGACATATGGAACATTATGCATTTCCCTTAACACCAAGTTCCTAAGTTCTTCAGAACTAGGAACACAAAATCTATTCTTATGCATAAGGAATCCATCATGTTTAATCTCATACCCTTTGAATTTCCATTGTACAGTCTCTTGTTGTAAAATATTTTTTACTTGTAAGTAATGCAAGTCTATAACAACAACATTGAAAATTCTGCTTTTTAAATCTGACTGATGCATACTAATGGTGATAACATGCATGAGATGTACCCTTCTTCTAAGTGCATCATCAACTTTGTTTTCCTTTCCCTTGATATGATTGATATCAAAGTCACACTCACTTAAAAATTCCAGCCATCTTGTTTGTTTGGCATTCAAAGTTGGTTGCTCAAAAAGGTACTTCAGATCACTATGGTTTGTCCTTAGTTCAAATTTCTTCCCCATTAAATAATGCCTCCACATCTTCAAGGTGTGAACTATGGAAACAAACTACAAATTGTGTGTGGCATAGTTCCTCTCATGCTCTTTAAGCTTTTTGGACTCATAACTAATGACATGTTCATTTTGAGTGAGGATTCCACTAAGTCCTTCTTTGCATGCATTTGTACAAACCACAAAATTCTCATTTGGGTAAGCAATATTCAAAACATGTGCACTAGTAAGTAATTCCTTCAACAAGTTAAAATTCCCTTCACACTTTGTTTTCCATACAAAGATAGTTCCTTTATTTTGTAAATAAGTGATGGGATGAACAATCTTAGATAACCCTTCTATAAACCTCTTGTAGTATCCATCTAATCCCATAAAATATTTGACCTCTGAAACATTCTTTGGTGCTGGACACACTCTAATGGCTTCAATATTCTTCGAAACTATTTTTTTTTCATGTGGTTCACGACACCCGATATCGGTGCTCACTACATCCACGGAAAACCCCCCTAAAAGCCACGAGAGAACATAGGGAGGCTGAGTATTTTCAGAATATTGGGGGCTCAACAACAAGAGCATCTTATAGACCCATTTAAGGGAAAAACATGTCACTCACAAGGAATTTAACCTGGGTGGGGAGGGTAACAATCATTCCTCCCAACCACCCAAGATACATCTAATGAAAAATCTTCTCCAGAACTATTTCTATATCTTCTTCTGAAATACTGTGCCCCAAATAATGGATATTTTCTTGGTAAAAAGAACACTTTGTTAGATTGGCATACTACTGCTGTTCCCTCAGTACTTGTATCACCAACCTCAAGTGATGTTCATGCTCTTCCTATGACTTAGAATAAATAAGTATGTCATCCAAGAATATAATGGAAAAATTGTAAAATCCCTAGTTTTAATCCCCGTGAATTATAATGTAATTGTATAAATGTGATTTAGGATGGTGAGATGATGTGTTGGGGCGAAGAGCCCGTATTAGTTTAATGTGGCTAAAGGATGAATGGTATATTATGTGCATTGAAATAATGAGCAAAAATAATAATTGTTGGCTGGGATACGAAAAATGATGAAGAACAATGGGGGGCTATGATTCCACAAGAGAGAGGGGTCCAAGGGGGATTTATGCATGGGTATTAATCCAAAACCACATTCGTAATTTATATTATGATTGTGTAAACTTTCTATTTGCTTTTGAGTGTTCCTAAAGCCAATCATTAAACTCCTATAAGAGGGTGGGTGTGAGGAGTCACATCCCATAGTTATTGGAGAGCATGAACAAGAGTACAATCAACTTGGGGGAGAGTGTAAGTCAAGTCAAGCAAGCAAGAAAAGAGAGAAAAATTCATATGGCCAAGGGGGAAGATTTTAGAGAGTCACATTTTTGCATGGAGAGTAGTTTTTACTTGCAGATGTTAGGTAGCAAGAGAGGAGCTAAGTGATGGAAAGAGTACCACCCATATTGTGCTTGAATGAATCCATTGTTTGGCTATGTTTTATGCTAAGAGAGAGGCCTGTGTGCCTATAAATAAGGATGTGGATCTATAGAGTGTTTTTCTGCTGAGAAAATGGCTCACGAGGCTTGTGAAGAATGTTGTGAGTACTCCTAGAGTATATGGGAGGATTTGTGGTCAACCAGATGCACTGGAGCCCTGGAGGGAAGTGGGAAGGCCAGAGAGACTATGTGCAGTGAAGGGGGATCACATTCCTTGGGTTGTGAAAGTTGTGGGAAACATATTTGGAACCTGGGTTTTCCAACTACTGTGTGTGGAGAGTGGACAATCATAAGGGTTAGATCTCCTTGTGGACTTATAGTCTCAACTCGGGGGTGGCCTACTATTGAGAGGAAATGAATATCAACATCTATGGCTAGGAGGTTCATCCTTCGTATGTAGCTAGTTGGTTAATTATTAACATATAAGTGGTTTATGTTCTGTTCTTATGTTATTCCATTGTATAAATGTTTTATATGAATGTTGGGTATTTTGTTGTTACTTTAACAATTGCATTCATGATTTTATTTATGCTGTTAGATGCATTTAGAACATGGTATCAATCATATGATTAAATCTGTGTGTGATCTCTAGATGATAAGCTACATGAAATTATTAAGTAGGAAATCTTATGATTTAATGTGTATTCTGCTCGTAATGTTATTCAACTCGAAGCTGGGTACATTACAATATGGTATCATAGCTTCTGGTTCAACATTGGACCCGCATGGGCCAAGAACTAGTGCAAATTTGGGAAAATTCGTTGTTACATACTTCAATCTGAGCGAATTTGGGGGCAAACAGTGGAGAGACATAACAAAAATCCCCAAATTCATGGGAAATTCAATATTTAGTTGCCTCAGAAATATCTGAGACGTTTAATGGCATCAATCAGCCAGATTATAGAGTTAAATTCAACTTGCAAGATCGAAATTCAAGTTTTAATGGAAGCCAATGGAGTTGGAGAGTTCAACAAATCAACGACTGAGATCGTGCTTGATCTTGAGATCAACGACCTAGATTTGTTGTGATAAATTTAAAATTTTCTAATGTTTTCTAAGTTTGGAAAGGTTTCCATATTCATGTCCAAGATTTAATTTTAGGGATCGGGAAAAGGATACAGATCAAAGGTCTAGATTCATTTTCATCCATCGAGAGATTGGAACAAAATCGACAGATGAGATAGTTCTAAAGGGAAGATCAACGACCCAGATTCGTCGGGGTATTTGGCCAAAGTTTCTAAGTGTTGAAGTTTTCCAATAAAATTCACCGATGGCCAATGGTCAAATTGGCGAGTTCGACAAATATTTTAGTTTAGTCAAAATAAATTTTGGATCACCAAATGGTCGATGATTGGGAGTCATTGAAAATAGAAGAGTGTTTTGATCGTCCAAAAGAAATGGCCAATCATTGATGGATGATGGCCAGGGATCAAAAAAATATTGGAAAAGGTTTCATGTTTCCAAAGGGGATTGTTGATGATCGATGAATGATGATCGAGGATCAATATAATTTGGTGAGAGTGTTCATTAGTCCAAGATAAATATTTTATGACCAATGGCTGATGATCAGGCATCAACAAATTTAGCATTGTTTTAAGTCTTTCAAGATAATTTGTTAATTGTTGGGGAAGGAAAAGAGGATGATGATGTGTCATGCCATGTCAACATCCATGTGTCATGCCACATAAACATCCATGTGTCATGCCACATTAACCAAGTTGATGCCTCATGATGGTGTGCCATGCTATGTCAACATCTATGTGTCATGCCACATCAACATAGTTTCCACGTCGGACAAGAGACGACCGATGACCGATGGTTGGGGTTCAAAGAAATTGTAACTAAGTTGTTCATCAAAGGAATTCACCGATGGTCGATGGTCGAGGATCGACAAGATATGTGGGAGACTTCTGGTTTGTGAAGAGAAATAGTTGATGCTTGAGCGTTGGGGAGATCAGTGTGAAAGTTTGGTTTACAATAAGAAATCTTTGATCGCTGATTATTGATGAGGAGAATATCAATGGTCCATATTTATTTTGATTTGAGATTAACGAATCATATTAAAAGACTTGGATTCCATGAACTATGTAACTACCCAATGTGAATTTTTTTCCAAATAATGTCAAAATTTGGAGAAACATCCCCGGATGATAGAGGTGCCGGAGGTGATTGTTGGGTAAGGAAGAATATTGAAACTCATTATAGTGCCTATGCATAAGTATAGAGTCACATTTGAAGTGCATTAGCTTGGAAAAGTAAAAAGAGGTTGATCTTATTAGAACACAATTGTTAATAAGCAGAGGAGCACTCTAGCAGAGCGTGTTGTGTGAAGGAATTTCTAGCAAGAGGTTAGGATTCCGCAATGCGGATTGTGTGGATCTTTTATAGATTAAACTCAGGGTCCATTGGACATGGAAGCAGGTCAAGCTTGTGCAGTTGGCTAAAGCATCAAAGAAATGCAAAGGAAAGGGTAGGGTAGGTGATGCAAGGTTGAAAAAGGTCTAAGGAGGAGCATAGGAATATTAGTATTAAACTACTATGGAGTTTGAATGGCTTGCAAAGGAAATTCAATAGATATTTTCACATAAGGTATGAATCCAACAAGTGAAGAATGTAATTGCATGCACAAGGAGTTAAGGAGGATTGCATATCCTTGAAGGTATAAATATAGTGAAGGCTACAAATCTTGCTGCAAGAGAAGGAAAAATGATATCATGAGATGAGGTGTGACTCATGGGTGGATGAGTCATCTATACATGCAAGCATAATATTGCAGGACGAAGGAATTGTTAGATATGATCTAGCAAATTTTGTCTAAAAGTATCCAAAGCAAGAAAGCTGTTTCTATTATCAGAGTGCGCAAAAAAAGTAGGGTACATGTGAAAATGGAGGAGTGTAGCATTCCATTCGGAGCAGAGTGGTCTTGATTGGCCAAACAATGCTTCACAATGAACCACTCCATGAAGGGAAGAGATACATTTAAAATTGAGAAAGCCATGGATAGTTAAATATATTACAAATATGGCATTAAATAAATATTTCATAATGTTGAAATGCCAATCAATGATAATAGTATTTCAAGATCAATGTGGTCAAGGAAATGGAGAATGGATAATTAGAATATAGTGCTAATATTTAGCTGGAATAATGCATATTACAACACTATGAATATTGAGAACTTTAGCCAAGAAAAATGTTGGGTCAGGTTCTCTACATAAAGGAAGTAGTTGTGAGATGGAAGCACTAGTGTATCTAGTGGCTGGAAATGTAGATGGCCAAGTGGGGCTTAACTGGAAGGCTTAGAATAAGGGCTAGTGATGCACAATTGAGTAGAATGGCAGTGCACAGGAAAACAAGGTTCTTCAAAAATTCAAGGATAGACATCTACAACAACAAAAACAAATAATTAATTAAATTTGAAATAGATATGCATTGGAATGCATGATATATTTGATGCATGATGCATACAATAAAGATAGAATGCATGTGCATGAAATACGCATGAAATATCAAATTCTTGGTGCATACTGACATTGTGAATTGTACATGTGGACATGCCTGAACATGTCGATGGCTTGCTTGTAGACTAAGAGTAGTTTGCTGATATATATATAAAATAATGATGCTATGATACTTAAATAAAACTAATGATGGATTGTGTATCCAGAAAAATTGATTATAGCATGGCTAAAAATGATGATGATACTGTTTCTTATGGTAGCCATCCATATGAAGACAAATGAATATGGTGGGAATGCTGATCAAGAGGTTGGTGAAGAGAGCCCGTGAGCTTCTACAAAGTACCAGTCGATCATGTAGCATCAATTAATGTAATAACAAGCCATGCGGGTATGCATTCGAGGTTGCGTATGATGCATAAATTTTGAAGGGAATTGAGGTAAGAAATCCCTTGGTTAAAGTTCAATATTTGGATTGATGTAAATCCAAAGGTCCTTGAGTATACACATGTTGTGTAATGCTTAAATGCATTTATGAGAAAATTAATTGCATCTTATGTTATGCGGGTTATAAGATCATAACCAAGTCAAGTTAGGAGACATACTCTTGATGTAGCAATGAATGCCAATAGAAATAACCACGTGTGAGGCCATGTTGTGTTTGGATATGGAAAGGTTATAGTTCCATACAATTTCTTAATGGTTTTTCCCTATATGAATGATGTTTGGATTGCAACCTCTTTGTTGATATTGAATATCACTAAGGGATGATGTTCCTAGTGTTGTGTATGGATTGAAGAGGAAGGTATCCAAATAACCAGGGAAGTAATTGAGGAAGAGTTTTGATAATATGTTAAGGCAACAACTAGACATTCCAACACACATGGTGGAATACATGACATGGATATATGGTATTCTGGAGTCAATACACAGATGGATCAGGTAAATGTGGCCATGGGCATTGACACATTGGGTTTAATTATTGGTAATGTTTGAATGCATTATGAAAAGTTTGAGTGCTAGTAATGCATATGTGAGGAATGATGGTTTCATTCCATTCAATAAATTAGTAGAAAAAAACAAATTTATGACTAAAAAAATGACTAAAAATTGTATATAAATGATTAAGTTTAATCACATGACTACTAGTAGTATATTGCCAAACATATATAACGCGACCAAATATATGACTAAAACAATTTAGTCATTTATTGACTGTTTTGGTAAATTGTTTTGGTGGTAACTTTAGTCATTGTTGTTCATTGGTCATTTATTTGGTCGTGGTAGTCCATTATTATCGTCAACAAGTAGTAAATTTATTCACTTGTATCATTTATTTTTCGTCAACTGGTAGTATATTTAGTCATTGTAATCATCATTTTCCGTCAATGGGTAGTATATTTAGTCATTGTAATCATCATTTTCTGTCAACTAGTAGTATATTTAGTCATTTTTATTCTCTAATTTCCATCCATTGGTAGTATATTTAGTCATTGATTGTCATTAGCTGGTCATTTATTTAGTTGTGGTAGTCATTTATTGTTGTCGACAAGTAGTAAATTTAGTCATTTGTATCAGTTATTTCCATCAACTAGTAGTATATTTAGTCATTTTGATTCACTGATTTATGTAAATTGGTAGTTTATTGATATAATGTTTATTAGTTTCATAATAATTATATTTACTACAAGTTTAGTAGTAAATCTCCAATTATATAATGATATGAATAATTTATTATTTACCATAAATTAATTGTGTAATGCGGAAACAAACATAGTACTAAACTTAAATTAAAACATTAAATAACTTAGTATTAAACTTAAATTAACACATTAAATAACTTAGTATTAAACTTGAATTAAAACATAAAATAAAAGATAAAAGATTGATTCTAACATGATCATGATAAAAAACTAAAGTAATCTGACATAAAATCAAATTAAAACATATAATATTACAATTTAAATGAACTGCAAGATGACCATATATATAACAAAAAATGTTAAAAGTAATACAGTTCCGTGATTGAGAGTTTCCAAGTATGCAAAGACACCATAACATAATATCCATGAACAATGTACATTCAAACTACTAAATGTACATAAAATCAAATTAAAACATATACTATTGCAATTTAGATGAACTGCAAGATGATCTCTCTCTCTCTCTCTCACACACACACATATTAAAAAATATCAAAGTCCATAAATACACCATAATAAACATCCATCATAATAAAATATCCATGAACATTAATATACATTGAAACCACTGCATAAATAGAAAATCAAATTAACACATAATATTGTGAACTATATATATATATATATATATATATATATATATATATATATATATATATATATATAATGCCAAATTAGTACAATACTGTAACTGAGAGTTCCCAAGTTTGAAAATACACCATAATATAAAAGATCCATGAACATACATTCAAACAACTACATAAAAGTAGTGGGCCAAGCTGTCTAACAACTGTGATAAAAATCATCTATGCCATTTTTTGTAAATATTTCAAAGGCCACCATGTGAAGCTTCCTTTCTTCTCTTTCAGACGAACAAATCGATCTATTTTGTCTTCATATAGAAGGGGTATGTTACTTGTGGCCTTTATGAAATTTACATTTGCATCTCCTGATCCACTCAATTTCACTCCATGTATAATAGATAATGAGTGAATCCGTCTGATTCCGACAATAGCATCATCATACAGATCCAACAACTTTACTTTTTCGCCTTTTTGGAGTTTATGATCAATACGTTTTTGCAAAAAAAGAAAAAGAAATACACATTATCTCGAGATATGAAAAATGTTAAAACAAGAATTATATTCTAATATTTAGCATATAATTATTGCACTCACCTCGAGTTCACTAGTACCACTATGAATATACTGCACATTATTCTTGATTTCAACGTCAATATGATCAATATCAATATTGAGATCACTTAGTGCATATTTCATAGCTCTTTTGATAAGGACTTGTCCTTTTCGTCATGCTTCTTTTATAGAGTTTCCCTGCATGTGGTTTCATCATGCAAAAAAAATATACAACATTCAAAAGTATGAAGAATGTCTTATTAAGCATTCGAAAGTATGAAGAATGCAAGCAATAAATTTTTGTCAAAAATAACATTTTAAGCGTGACAATTTATGAGAAAACATTGGGACAGATTAACTATCACAACAAAAATTTGATTACCTCAAATTCAACACTAGTATCAACAATGTCCTTTACATATTGCTTGACAAGTTCTTGATGATCACTATGACCGACATTGACATGCTCTTGTGCAATATTTAGAGCTCTGTTGACATAATTTCCTTTTCCTTTTGGCGACACTACATGTTTCATATGATTTCTCTGCATGTGGTTCAACCATCATGCAAACAAATATACAACATTTAAAATTAGCAACAAGCTTTCTCCAAGGGAACTGTTCTCCTTTTCAAACGAAACAACATAATCACAACAAGCATTGGCAGAGATGTAAAAAAAGAAGTGCAAAACATGAAACATTGTGATGAGCCTTCAAATCTCTTTTATGATATGATAGTTATGATATTAAAAACATTTAAAGCATTATTTTACAAGAAATGATCTCATTTTCCAAGGCAGTTAACCTTAAATCTAATAACTTTGTATATTTGTAGTCGATTTGCCTTAGCAAAAAGTAGCACTATATGTCAATAGTAAAAAAAGTTAATCATCAAGCAACTCTCCATTATCTATAGTCGTGTCGCCTTAGCAAAAATAAGCACTATATTCAATATCAAATAAAGGTTAAGCATCAAGCAAAAAGGGATACCACCTGTATAGGAGTGTACATTTACATCTTATAATAATTACATACATAAATTATCTCAATAAAAACTAACTTATTTATTTTGTATTTCTTTTGTATTTATATATTTCCATCTGCAATACCAAATCAACAAAGTAATCTTGATAAAGTTCAGAAACACAATCAAGTTTCAACCTTGGACAAAAAGAAATCAACCCACATCTTTTATGTTTTATTGAGTATAGCTCCAACACAAAATGGGACTATTTTTTGTATTTCCACACACAAATCTTCACTTTCCGGGACAATTTTTTGTGTTCTAACAATGTATTTTCATACTTGCCAAAGAAAAAATTCATCCTAAGGTGTACATCTTCATTCTTGCTTGTTTTGTGCATTCTATAACAAATTACAGCTCTGATTTTCTATATTATGACAAGTACTTTTCTCAGATTCACAACATTCTTTGATCTCTAGGGCTCATGCTCCATTTCCAAGTTGCATAAGTATTCCACCCTAAGGTTAGCACTAACCCAAAAACAAGAGAGATTATAGGAGATGACAGTGTACATTTTGTAGTTACCTTAGAACCCTTCCGGTTTCAAGTGTTAACAAGGCCTTACTTATTCCAGGATGTGATAATCTCATTATTGACCACACTACATTTGGAGACATTGTTTATGTTCCAGGGGTTGGTGGTTTTCTAGTGGATGCTTCTTTTGATGGTGATATAAGGCCCACCTCTCACTTATTGGAGTGGGTTCATAATGACATTTTCGGGCCTATGACCACTTTTTCTCATGGGGGGGCTAACTAATTTCTCACCTTCCTTGATGCAATATCTATTCACAGGTCTACAAGACTGTCCCACTAATTTTACAGATGATTCTAGAGATGAATCAAATATATTTTGATGGATCTCTTCATTCCACACTATGATGGTGATATTTCTTAATTGTACTACACTCGTGG
>ML780493.1:195832-213651 GCA_009831015.1 Picea engelmannii | reverse complement strand
GGGGGGGGGGTATATGTGGAAATGTTGGTTTAGTAGCATAGGAAATCTATATAGGAAATGTTTAGTGGCATACTAAACCAAGAGATTAGGAGTTGGAATAGGAGTTGAATGAGTTGGAGGATTAGTCCTCAACCAACCCATGATTAATTAGGAATTTGAGGAGCTGAATTAGTCAATATAATAGCCATATCCAGTCTTCATGGAGGGAATATAGACATTATGGTAGGGGTTTGAGAGAGACTTTCACCATTAACCAGAATCCTTCCATTCACCTTTCAACAAAAGCATTTCACCTTTAGACTTTCAACTTAAACCATTCACCTTTATCGTTTATCCCCTCACCTCTCACAAAAAAACACCTCACCTCACCTAATAAATGGAAATCGGAACCACTGAACTTATCCTCACAAGCACCAAATCACCCACCCCATGAAAATAAGCTGGTCAATTTCTAATGAGGTGTAGAGTGATGATAGTTTTCAATTGACAGATGTGGAAGATATAGTAACACTGGATGTTTCAAACCAAATTCATCATCCACATAATATCTAGAGTTTGCAAATGTAAATATCCAAAAGGAATAGATCTAAATACAAAAATAAAAAATACAAACAGACATCTAGGGTTTGCAAAAAAAATCCATTTACCTGTGACTTCTCTACATAAGGCCCCTTCAAATTTGAATTCTTACTTCACCTTTTGAGAAGTCTCCACGTCCTCTCCACAACATTTTTATCCACCATAGAAGTTGCTTATATACCTATATAACCTCTAATGATCTAATTAACCAAAACCCCTCTCCTATGGTCGACTCCAAGCTCCAATGGTCCAATTAACTAAAATACCTCTCCTTTGGTCAGCTCCAGCTCCAATTCGAACCTCACTGGATCCAATACTGCTCATGGGATCCAATATTGGTCAGTGTAGAAACCCCAAATACATCTCCCTCTGCGATCAGAATCTAGACCAGGGGTCAAATTTTGTTCAAAAATCAAAGTTCTCAGAATTGTCTCAAAACGAACGGGTGCGTAGCCCTCATCATCACGAACCAATGCAACTTGTTTGGGTTCAAACGAACGTCGGATGAGTGAGATATCACGTTTTGTTCGAATCGTCAAATAGGCAAAAAAAAATGTGCTGACTGTACAGTCCGTACGGATGCTGACATGGAAGGGCCATACGATGATGTGGCATGTCCATACACTAAAGTGGCAGTTGATGACATGGAAATCATCGATTGGCAGATGTGGATGAATCCTGTTGTGACACGTGGCATCATTTTGGCAAATGGTATGGTGCCACATGGCCCAGGCATGGGCTGCCATGTGGCACCCTGTTATTGGTTTGGGTGTTTGGTAAAATATTATAGAGTCTGTGGGGATCGAACCCCGGACCTCCCCCACCATGGAAAAGTCTTGGAGGGCCACCCAACCAGCGCGCCATCCATATGTTTCTTAACATATGTTGTTTTTAAAAACTTTTGAATTACACTTTGGTCTATTTTGGCGCGGGGGGGGGGCGGGCTGGGGCTTATCCCCAGCCCGCAGTCTTGTGTATTATCGCATGTGACCTTGCCTTTACTATGCGGGAGTTTTAAACCAAACGTGCCTGGACAGTTGGCACTTATCCATTTAATTTGAACAATGGTTAGCCCTGGCCTTTTATGCGCGGTCACATGGCCATATGACCAACGGCTTGGCGCTTAGGGGGCTTAATTCCGTTAATGGTCCTACAGTTCACCCATTTTTTGGGTTATTCCCAGTGCTAGGTTTTAGCATGATATTGAGCGCGTGAGCTAGGTTGGACGCACAGAGGTGCAATTTGGTGAACCAGAGACAACAAGTTTGAAGGGGAAACTTCCAGGAAGCCTATCTTCTTCATTTTTTGGCCAAATGAGGTGCAGAAAAAGCCCAGCTAGGGGTTTTGGGACGTTCTAAGTCCATTGGCACAATTTTCAAGGGCATTTGAAGACTTATTTTGCATGTTTTTCACCATTGAAGTTTCAGAGAGCTTCAGGGAGCTTGAAGCCCTCATTGATTGAGGCCATGCTCAGATGAGCCCAAGTCCGTTTTCTGTGACTGAATAGTCATTTTTGGCTGATTGTTATGATCTGAACACATTGGGATAGGTTTCAGATCCATTTGCGGACTTTTACAGGTGTTTTTTCCACAAGGAAGCTCAGGGAAGCTCAAGGCCACATGTGGAAGAGGTCATGCCTGGATGAGCCAAGATCCATTTTCAGAGTTCTATTAGTCATTTTTGGGGTTTTTATGTATTCTGAACCCAATGGTACAGTCTGTAAATCCATTGGAGTTTATCAGCAGCTTGTAAAATAATCTTTGAAAAACTAATCCCAAAGATCCAAGTCCATTGAAGGAGGCTCAAGGAGATGTAGCCCAGAGAGGGGTGAACTCCTTTATCATCTTGTTATTGTTGTGAGTTTGTTGGTTATTATTTGCTGCAAGTTATTTTTGCTGTTGTATTTATGAAAGCAACATATTTAATCTTACAAAGACCTCACACATAAACATTTAAAAGAAGATGCATAAACTTGGCACATAATTTATCTTGCATAACTAAGACATTGAGCAAGGTCCTGAAAAGTTTATTTTAATGGAATAGAGGGTGCTTGCATAGCATAACAAGTCAGCCCCCTATTTTCAGATCACTTTGCCCAGTTGAATATGTCATATACACCTCCCTCTACCCTGTCAAATACTTAGCATTGCTCCCACTCCATCTGTGCACATGGACTAGTTGTATAATTACCTGAAACCCAAAACAAACCTTCCTTTTCCCCGCCGAGTATTTACCACTGCACCCATGCGCTCTATGCCCATGGACTAGCTGTATAATTACCTAAAGTGCGTCGTATTCTCCCACCTTCTCTATGCCCTCGTCAAATTATGAAGAGCACTATATAATCCCACCTTCCGCACCCTCGTCAATTCTCTACGCCCTCATGAAATTATGAATGCTATCAATACCCTATTCTCCCATTGCTTCAAAGAGTAGTTTGAATACACTAATTGTTAACATTTATCATATGTCGTGAAAGCATGCTATGAAATCACAACAGACAATTATTATAAAAAGAATATTATAATATTATAATATTATGAAACATGAAATATTTTTCATAACCATTGATTAATATATTTTAAATCATCCATATAGCTATAGTGTATATAATTTTTGCAAATTATATTGTGTGACTAATATTTATTTAGTTGTGTTTACCCGACAATCAAATTAGTCATTTATTTAGTCGTTGTTATTTGTGTGATTAATTATTTAGATGTGCTTTTTCCCCAACAATCAAATTACTCATCTATTTAGTCATTTGTAACCATGTTGCAAAAAAATAGTAGAATTTAGTCATTTTTTCATGTCGTGACTAAAAGATTTAGTCACGTAGTCATTTATTTGCCAAAGTATACTAGTGATACAAATACTAGTTTGAAGTAATTGAATGTTAGAATAATATAATTCTGAAATCACTCTAGAGATTGATTGCAAATGCTTCAATGAAATGATAATGTGCATGAATACTGCCAATTATTTGGTTGAATGAAAGTTGAATAACAATTTGCAGGAAAAATGGTCTTGGATATGGAAATGGTGTAATCCCACAAAGAATACCGATGCTTGCAATTGTAAGAGAGAAACATATTGAGAATAAATCTCGTGCTTGGAGAAACTTGATTTCCTATATGAAACAAATTTGGAAATTAATATGTAAAATTTCTATGATGATATCTCATGATGATTATATGTGTGTGATACATATGAGTTGATGGATATTAAAGCTGGAAATCTTGGAAAGGAGGCTACTGCTATGACACTGGAATCCTAATTGCCATAATTTACAAATTTCTAGTGAGAAATCTAGTAGTGATTTGGCACTCCCCTTGTGCAAGAAAACCTTGGAAAATGATGGATTGCTCGAGGGACTATATAGTAGTGAGGGGGATGCCTAAGCATGGAGGGAGAGGATGGAAAGGGGGAGGGAGATCAATAATGCATATGACATGGTGGTTGGAATCATAAGGGTGCGTCAGGAAAAGAGTAGTGAGCTAAAGTCTTTCTATGGATGCTCATGAAATAAAGCAACAACCATATGAATAAGTGATTGTAATCATTATGTTAATTATGCTGAAAGATGGGTTGACTGTTTTTTGGTGCATTTTAAGTTTTCCCTTATTCAATATTTCTTGTTGTGCCTAATTGATGTCTCTTCCTTTGAATTTTTATGGGACTGAATGTTTTGGTGTGTTTGTTTGTTTGTCTACGTATGGTTAAGTTGATTGTGTTATGTTTTGATTATTATAAGAAGTTGCATGAGATTGTATGTCATGATTTTGTGTTTTATTTCCACTAGAGTTGTGTTAAGATGTTGTGTAGGAGGCACAATTGTAACTATTTGATAGTTGGAGATTTCATTATCACAGCTGGAGTTCCTAGAGCCACAACTCAAAGACTTCCTTTCCGACCTTGTGTTGGAATCCTTGAAGGGAAGTGGTACAACCTTAGGGACCGCAGTGTAGAAAAGGGGGTACACTTCCTTGGGTTGTGCAGGTTGAGGGGAATGAGAGTTTGTTGGTTGGAATTGTTGTGGGAATCAACAAAGTATGAAATATATTGCAGATGGAGCCAAAGGAAAGCAATGCAGGCTGCGAGGAAAGCAAGGTCGTTGGTTGGAATTTCTACCAAAATGATGAGTTGTGAAATTATCTTGCATGTTTTGGGCTAGAGAGCCTAAGTATCTATGGTTTTTGGGCCGAAGTGCCTATGTATGTATATTTTTTGGGACAGTGTGCCTATGTATCTATGTTTTGGGCCGAGATTCCTATATAATTTTGTTTAGGCTAGAATTCCTGTGTGATTTTGGGTTGGAGATCCTATATGTTGATTAATGGTCGGGGATATGGAATTGTAAAATGAATGTACATCTGTAAGGTGTTGTGCACTAAGGACAGTGAAAAAACAAGGGGAAGGGGAATGTAATGTCCCTAGTTTTAATCCTCATGAATTATAATGTAACTGTATAAATGTGATTTAGGCTGGTGAGTTGATGTGTTGGGGCAAAGAGCCTATATCAGTTTAATATGTCCAAAGGTCAAATGGTATATTACGTGAATTCAAATAATTAATAAAAATAGTAATCATTGGTTGTGATATGAAAAGGATGAAGAACAATGGGGGGTTATGATTCCACAAGAGAGAGGGGTCCAAGGGTGGGTTATGCATGGGTATTAATCCAAAACCACATTCTTGATTTATATTATCATTGTGTAAAATTTCTATTTGTTGTTGAGTGTTCCTAAAGCCAGTTATTAAACTTTTGTAAGAGGGTGGGTGTGAGGAGTCACGTCCCATATTTATTGGAGAGCATGGACATGATTACAATCCTCTTGGGGAAGAGTGTAAGTAAAGTCAAGAAAACAATCAAAGAGAGGAAATTCCATATGGCCAAGGGGGGAAATTTTAGAGAGTCACGTTTTTGTATGGAGAGCAGTTTTTACTTGCAAATTTTGGGTAGCAAGAGAGGAATTGAGTGATGGAAAGTTCACCAACCATGATTTTCTTGAAGGAATCCATTTTTTGGCTATGTGTTATGCTGAGATAGAGGTTTGTGTGCCTTTAAATTGGGTTGTGGGCCTGTAGAGCATTTTTCTATTGAGAAAATGGCTCAAGAGCATTGTGATGGCTGTTGTGAGTACTCTTGGAGTAGCTAGGATAATTTCTGGTCAACCATATGCACAAGAGCCCTGGAGGGAAGTGGGAATTCTTGAGGGATTGTGTGCAGTGAAGGGGGGTCCCATTCCTTGGGTTGTGCAGGTTGTGGGAAGCATATTTGAAACTTGGGTTTTGGGGTTGTTGTGTGTGGAGAGTGGACAACCAGAAGGGCCAAATATCCTTATGGAATCATAGTTTCAGCTCGGGGGTAACTTGTTGTTGAGAGGAGATGAACAACAACTCCTATGCCTAGGAGTTCATCCTTAGTATGCATCCAATTGGTTGATTATTAACATATAAGTGTTTTGTTATGTTCTTATGTTATTCCACTGTGTGAATGTTTTATATGAATGTTGGGTATTTTCTATTACTTTAACAATTGCATTCATGGTTTTATTTATGATGTTAAATGCATTTAGAACATGGTATATGTCATATGATTAAATTTATGTGTGATTTGTAGTTTTTAAGCTACATGAAATTATTAAGTAGGAAATTTTGGCCCTTGACCAAGTTTTGAGGATTCTTGGTCATGTTTGACTTGATTTTGGGACTTCGATAGGTTGTTGAAGGAGGAGCGCAAGATGAAGCGGAGATTGCGGGATATCGGCCCCTTTTAGGGACCTTTTTGGGATTTGGGATTATGTAACGGGTATGGGAATGTCAGCCCATGGGTTTACCCATGCTTAGGCCTATTTTGTAATGTATAAATAGAATGCTAGGAAATGTAAGAAGAGGCAGTTGCAAGTTGGCTAAGTGCTAGAGTTGGATCTGTGTGATCAAGAGTTGTAAGTGCTTTGGTGCATACTATGTGAGACTTGCAGAGCTAAGTGCAAGTCATTGTAAGAGACTGTGGATGGTTGCGTGCTTAGATCTACATGGGGAAGGAGGATCTAGTGAGTTGTTTAGATCTCCTGTCCTCTGCAGAGTAGGGTTTTTGAGGCTCTATGCATGTAACTGATTGAAGAAGCTAATAAAGAAGACAAAGAGTTGGTGGACGTAGTCCCAGGGTGGGGGTGAACCACATACATGTTGTGTTTCTCTACTTTGTGCGATGTATTGATGTGTTTATATGTTAATGTGCTTAGTTCTTTAATGTAGATGAATGATATCTTGATGCTTAGTGCTTAATGATATGGATGGATGTTAGATCTGACTTACATACATATGCTTAGTTCTTGAATATGCTAGATCTGATCTGTTTCATCGTGCTAAGTGTTGCTAGATGCTATATCTGGTTGAATACTGTGATGCTCTGTGATTAGGGTTTAACTGTGTTGTAACTGAGACTGAATATTGATGAATGTTAACTGTTGAGTGCTCTGTTAAGTGTTAGAATAACAGATCTATTTCCCAACTAAGGTTGCAGACATCTAAGTCCTACAACCACCCCTGCCTCTACCTCGGGTGAGACTTCATCTGCTTTGCATGTGTTGCCGAAAGGGCCAGTAGTTAGGGTTTTGGTGGTGTGTTGTTGTAGCGTTGAACCCTGGGCCTACCCCCATGCTAACAAATGGTTTCGTTGTCAGGACTTGAAACTGTGATTGCTGGGAATTGAGGAAAAATAAGCTTTGTGCAAAGATCCGACCTGGAATTGTGAAAGCTCTGTGCATAGATCTGTCGCTCTAGTGTGTAGTATTCTACTCGATTTGTGAAGCTCTGTGCCAAGAAGGGTCAGATTCGAAGAAAAGATGTAAGATCTGCAAGCTTTGTGCTCTGATAAAGGTAAGAATAGTAAAAAGTTTTGGATCTGGAAGCTTTGTGCTCTACTAAAGATAATATTAGTGGAAAATTTTGTTTCTAAAGTATGGATCTAGGTATGTTTGATAAGATTTGTCCTAGCTTGAAAACTAGGGCACTGATAGATGAAAGAATATTTGATATGAGTAGATCTGATAAGAATAGTGAAAGATATGTTATACCTATGCATAGAGAGAATGTTTGGACTAACAAATGGATGCAGGATCATAGAAAGAATTTTCTGTAGGTTAGCTACCATGATCCTAGTGCGCAGTACAAGAAAGGTTGGGGATCATTTAAGAGAAAGAGAGGATTAACCCTTTGTTACAGTTGCAGAAAACCGAGACATCTGTCTAAAGAATGACCTGGAAGAAGACCTAGTTGCCTTTGTTGCAAAGCTATGGACCCTGAAGTTTTGGATTTCCCTAGAATGATTGCTAAGGTTGAAAGGATGAATATGAGACAAGAAGACCACAATAAAGGTCAAGAAACTGAGATTATGACAGAATCCCAGAAAGAATCAGAAAAAGTATTGCTACAGATGAAAGAAACCCTGAATAGCCATCGACATATCAGCTTATCAGAGATCTTCAAAGAAAAAGAATGCATTGAAGTAAGAATAGGATACTTTGACATTGACTGTGTTCTAGATGAGGAAACACAGGTGAATATCCTGACAGAAAGAACTTGGAAAATTCTAGGAAAGCCTGTTATGATTCCTTCATTATGAGGAATAGGATTATTCAGAGGAAATTTGATCACCCTATGTGGAAGACTTACCCAAATATTTATGAGTGCCAATGGAACTTCGACAGAGGCAGAATTTGAAGTTATTAAATTTATTGAGAACAATGCTCCATTTGCTATGTTACTAGGAAAACCTTGGATTGAAGGAGATCAGGCCAGAATGAAAGAAGAAGAAATCTTAGAGAAGAAGAAGCAAGAGTTGAAAGATTTCATGACTAGGAGTATCGCACACTTGATTAAAGAACAAGAGAACCGAGAAAATCTATTTAAGACTAGAGACTTGGATGTCGAAGTAGGAATAACACTAGAATATTCACAGAAGACTGAAGTACCTATTCCAGATATAGATGAAGTATTACCCCTAATTTCTAGGAAATAATCTCACCAGTGCGAAGTAACTCTACCAAAAGAAGACAAGAATCAGAATGGAAAAAGGAATTCTGAGACGAAGCTCACCGGAAAGAAGGCTAGAAAACTAAGTAAGAAAAGAGATAAAATCGAAAAGTTACAGAAGGTTCCAGAGGGAACTTCGCAGAAGGAAAATTTGCAAAATTGGAACTTCGTTGGGATATCAGAACTACGTCACATGGCACTTCACCATGGCGATGCAATATAGTTGTTGGGGATAGTATAACCGTTCGACCGATGACCCAAACGGGTAGAAAGGAATTTATGATAAGAAATTTCACCACCAGACCGTTGGGACCATGCCATAACAGACAAAAATGAGTTAATGAAGGCTTCTCACCCATTGCAAGAGATCCATTGCCAATTTATCTGTTTATCCCATCGTCCCACACAACGAGAACACTTTTTTTAAAAGTTAATTTGAGCCCGCTGACTAGTTGATTTCACACAGTGATCATCGCGCTATTACCACCCATCCCATTGCATTGAGCAGTTAGTCTTCAAACCCGAGATATTCAACCACAAGTGTGCATGTTAGACGAGCTTAGCGCTGTAGAGAAAATTGTCGAAGAAGTTCTCATTGACCTAATGACTGAAAGAGTAATGTCTGAAAGAGAAATGTCTACAAGTATTCAAGCATCATCGACGAGAGGAGTGGAAGCCTCTCCATCGACACTTCGCGGAGATGGATTATCCCGACCATCAACAGAAAAGAGAACCAAACACAAATATGACCTAGAAAATGCGAAGCTGATCCTGACTATATTGCCCAATTACATCCCACCTTTGGCCGACGCGATGAGTCGAGATAGTGTGCCAAGAGATTTAAAGTACTCCATGATTACTGCATACCTCCCAAAGGGGATATGCGTAGTTCGAGCATAGGAGGACAAGATCACAGCGTTGAAGTTCAGTGACTTTAACCTCGAAGATCGCAAGAACTATAGTATGTTCACCCCATATAAATACCTGACCAGGAAAAAGGGGAAGAACTCAAAGATAATCCCCCAACCATGGACGGTGAACCTTGCGCAAACCACCCTGCTAAATGTAATGAAGATCCCACACTTCGGAAGGCACCGAGAAGTGAACGCTTGTGTCAAGCTATTGCTTTCATGTTACCATGGCAATTACTTATGGCTAGACCACTGTATTAAAGTCGACCCGATGTTGATCCAGAGGATCATGGGATTAAGTATGCAAGGACTCGACCCACAGGATTTCTATCTAGGAAAAGCCACAGATCACACACTAGCACAGAAGATCAAGGATGCATATGGCGATGTTGAAAAGGGAACGCGAGGCGACAAGGTATCATCCATCCAGAATGTCACAGTGTGCCTAGTCTGCTAGCTAATAGTCAAAAAGTTAGTAAGGAAGAACAGACCTACGCAGGTCATGGGATTTGTTGTTGACCTCGCAGGGAAGTGCGTGGAAGGCTTACAGATGAACTGAGCAAAGTACCTAGTTAATCAGCTGGAACTAGACCTCCGCAAAGAACAGGATCAGGGATACGAGTTTCACTTTAGCTGGCTCCTGATCCTCATCACCTTTGTTACCTGGGAGATGCCAGAAGGTGCGAACTTCCTAGATATTGAACCATTCGAGCCGCTTGTTGTGAAGTTCACTACCCTTTGGTACTTGAGTGATATGAATAAACAATGGAAGCTAAACGTTGTTTTTCACACCTATTACCTGCAGTTGAAGTGAGCCATCGAAGTTGAACCTCGCATGACTCCGAACACCATACAAAGGTTTTAACCCCTGATGAATTTCTTCACAGATTGACACTTCATCTACATAAGAGCGTGAGTCGATGAACATAAGGAGCAACTTTAGTCGTACTACAAGCTCACAGAAGAAGACTTGGAGGAGATCACTAAGGACTGTCCCACAAACCTCCTTATCCCCATAGACCCTGCAGAGATGTCTGGACCTGATAGCTGAGAGACCATGCATAAATAACATGATACACCCGAGCCTAGTAGAACAAAGAAGACTGAAGAGGTCCAAGATTTAAGCAGTGCCTCAGGAAATACTGCTTCAGTATCATCTGACTGAGGGGGTGATGAAGAAGTAGAAGAACTAAATGACAAAGGAGCTGAACAGAAACCATGCAAAGTTACACTGCCTAGAGACGAGGTTGATCCCCTAAAGAAGAGGAAGGTTTCTCCCTCGAAACCTTCTTCCCAAAAGAAACCGAAAGCCACCGTGACCAAGATGAAGATTGTGCTTACTGCTGATGATTTTGACTTCATCATCGCAACTCTCAATGATGCTTTGCTAGAAATCATGGAGAAATAAGAAGCCAAGCAGGAGGAAATGTACGATAGAATTGAGGTCGAAATCCGAGGGGTACAACAGGCCCTTCAGTCCATCCACGCAGTCTCCACTATGCCCCTGCCATCAGGAGAACCAGAGTTGGGAGATGAGCCAACCCAACTCCATCGACTAGCTGATGCGATCAAAGCTCCCCTTCATCGCGCTCAAGAAGAAATAGAACAAGCCACCCAGGCCTTGAAGAAAGTGCAAGGCACACTCGTAGAACAATGTAGAGTTGCAGAGCAGGAGAAGGTTTCTCTCCAGGAAAAATTTGAAGAAGAGAAAGTACAAATGCAACAAGAAAAAGAGCAGTTTCTTACAAAGCAACTCAAAGTGAAAGAATCAGTCAACAAAGCACTCCGCTCCGTGAAAGGCTTAAAGCCACAAGCAGAAGACTGAGTCATGCATCAAGTAGAGAAGCTCGCAGAAGCTATCTAGTAGCTACAATAATGAATATTAGACTTAGAGCTCCACACAGTGCCCATTACCCCATAGGATGTGAGGGACCAAAGAGAAGCAACTACTCGAAGCACAATTGAGAGAATAAAGACCCTTTCCATGGAATGTAAGAAACTCACTGATTGTAGTGCCCAGACCTATGATAAACTCACTAAGAATCCAGAACTGAAGGCACTGGAGTGGCAACTCCAAGAGGCAAAGTATCAAGTAGAAATGATACAGACACAGTTGAAGACCCTAGTAGTAGGTCCACACTATCCAAAGAAAATTCATTGAAGTGACTCAGAGGCTCCAACCTGTATAGGATAAGTCTTACCAACTGTTCACAAAGATCAAAGGCTGAGGAGAGGAACTGGAGAAAGTTATCACTGCAGCTGAAAAGTACCTAGAGGGACCTGTCAACTAAGCAGTCATACAAGAGTTCGTTGAGCAAGAGGCTGTGGCACAACAACAAGTTGAAGCAGCTCGAGCCACGCTCAAGGATTTTGAAGCAGAACTATTCAGATTAGAGTGACTCGGGACAAGTCACAGGTGAGTGTTGGGGGCCTGTTGGCCCTTGACCAAGTTTTGAGGATTCTTGGTCATGTTTGACCTAATTTTGGGACTTCGACAGGCTATCGAAGGCGGAGCGCAAGACAAAGCATATATTGCAGGATCTTGGCCCCTTTTAGGGCCCTTTTTGGGATTTGGGATTATGTAACAGGTATGGGAATATTGGCCCATGGTTTTACCCATGCTTAGGCCTATTTTTTAATGTATAAATAGAAGGCTAGGCAATGTAAGAAGAGGCAATTGCAAGTTGGCTAAGTGCTAGAGTTGGATCTGTGTGATCAAGAGTTGTAAGTGCTTTGGTGCATACTATGTGAGACTTGCAGAGCTAAGTGCAAGTCATTGTAAGAGACTGTGGAAGGATGCGTGCTTAGATCTACTTGGGGAAGGAGGATTTAGCGAGTTGCGCAGATCTCCTATCCTCTGTGGAGTAGGGTTTTTGAGGCTCTGTGCATGTAACTGATTAAAGAAGTTAATAAAGAAGAAAAAGAGTTGGTGGATGTAGCCCCAGGGTGGGGGTGAACCACACACATGCTGTGTTTCTCTGCTTTGTGCGATGTATTGATGTGTTTATATGTTAATGTGCTTAGTGCTTTAATATAGATGATTGATCTATTGATGCTTAGTGCTTAATGATATGGATGGATGTTAGATCCAACTAATATACACATGCTTAGTTCTTGAATATGCTAGATCTGATCTTTTTCATCGTGCTAAGTGCTGCTAGATGTTAGATCTGGTTGAATACTGCGATGCTCTGTGATTAGGGTTTAATTGCAATGTAACTGAGACTAAATATTGATGAATGTTAACTGTTGAGTTCTCTGTTAAGTGTTAGAATCACAGATTTGTGTCCCATCTAAGGTTGTAGACATCTGAGTCCTTCAACCACCCCTGCCTCTACCTCGGGTGACACTTCATTTGCTTCGCAGGTGTTGTTGAAAGGGCCAATAGTTAGGGTTTTTTTGGTGCATTGTTGTAGTGTTGAACCCTGGGTCTTCCCCTGTGCCAACATAAATATTATGATTTAATGTGTATTTCATTCGTAGTGTTATTCACCTAGAGAATGGGTATGTTACAAAAATTATCGAGATAATTTATGAATATGTCATTCATTAAGAACATAAAGATATCTGGTGCATTGGTCAGACCAAATGGAACCAGTACAAATTCATAATGTCCATACTTGGTTTTAAAGGCTATCTTACTGATGTCTTCTTCCTTGATTCTTACCTCATGGTATCTTGATCTCAAGTCTATCTTCAGAAATATCTTTACTCCTCATAGTTGATCAAAGAGGTCATGAATTCAGGGTAGAGGGCATTTTTTCTTCATAGTGGATTTATTCATTTGTCTGAAATCAATATACAACCTCAATGTTCCATCCTTCTTTTTCACAGAGTATTAGTGCTCCCCAAGGTGAAACACTTGGGAGTATGTACCCTTTCTTCAACAATTCTTCCAACTCCATTTGTAATTCTTTTAACTCTGGTGTACTCATTGTATAAGGTGTATTTGATACTGGGGAAACTTTTGCTACTAAATAAATAGAGAAATCTATCTCCTTTTTTGGTGGAAATCCAGGTATTTCTTGGAATACATATTCAAACTCTTGCAATACTGTAAAATATTCAAGGCTTGGCCCTTTTGTAGTTTTTGGTTCCTCCACATGAGATACATATAATTGAAAACCTTTCCTAAAACATCTCTTTGGCTCTAAGGATGAAATCTCCCTGATAGAAATGGGCCTCAAAATTCCTTTCACAATGCCTTATTTTCCTTCTTCATCAAGGCATGTAGATGTCTTGTTATGGAAATCTACGACAACATGATGCATGTCCTACCAATCCATCCCAATCATGATATCATAATATCCTAATGACATGAGATTCATATCAACAACTGCATTTACTCCATTCAAATTGATTGGACATCCTTTAACTGTCTCATTGATCCTTCTTTTGGTTCCAGTGGCTAGCTGAACAAAACTTGTTTTTTCAAGCTTACCTTTTTCCAAATGTAATATTTCCATTAATTTAGGATCAATGTAACAATAAATTTTTCCCAAGTCAATTAAAATAGAAACAAGTTGATTAATGATCTTTCCTTCCACTTTGATCATATTGGATTGATATTCTTCTTGTCGATCTTGTAAGGATGCATATATTCTTGGAATATTTCTTCCCATGTCTTCTACTGTAGTATCCTCTTGGATGTTGTGCATGGTCTTCATTTTATCTTCTCTGTGAGGAAAATCCTGATTCCTTGTGCATGTGATCTTCTTTGCATCCCCAACATTTTATTGGTGGTCTTCCCCTTTTTCCCAAGGAGTCTTCCTTATTGGATTCATTCTTAGTAGACTGATCTTGCTGATTTACATTAGGACTGTTTCTATTGAAAGGAGGTTTGAATCCCTTCCTTCTCCGATCATACTTCTCCTTCCAATACTTTTGCAAGGATTCTTTGCCCTTTCCTTGCTCATACATGTACTTATCCTTTTTAATGTTTTCAGTCAAAGTTATAGGCTTATCATATTGAATCTTCTCTTTATAAAATGATGGTTGTCCACTCAAAATTTTTTGTATCTTTATCTTCTCATCCTTGATAAATCCCACATACTTCATCAACCCTAAGAACTTATTTTCACATTCTCCCATGATCATGCTCCCCAACCTAAGTTCAAAGAACTCTTTCATATTCTTGTCATAGTAGTGTTATGAAAGATACTACTTTTGGAAATATCTCTTGAATTTCTTCCAAGTGATATTGTTCTCATTGATTTGTTCAACTTACTTCAGCTGACCCCACCATGAAGTAGATTTTCCAAGCAAATGGTAAGTGAAAATTATGGCTTCTATATTAGAGGAGTAGTTGTTTAATTGAAAATACTTCATGATTCCAAGCAAGCAGACTTCAACATCATATTGTCTTTCTCTTTCACCATCAAATGATGGTGTCTTAAGCTTCCTCAACTCTCCTTGCAAATCGTCCAACTCATCTATTCTTCTTTTATGTCTGGAAAGAGACACTTTTGGAATACTCATTGAATCCTCATATGCATAAGACTTCTTAGCCAAGTAAGGAGGTGAGTGATGTCTATGAGTTCTACTAGCCCTTCTTGAATGACTGACTCTTTTGTAGTTATCTCTTCTTTCATACTATCTACCTTATCCCCCTTTTCTTGAGCATGATCCATTCCTTGCTTGCCTCTGCAAGTGATTTAGGATTTGCATCATTTGGGATTTTATTTAATTCTATTCTTTCATCATCTTCTCATTATCGGCTTTGTAACTCTGCACTTCTATTCTCAATCTTCTCACAGTCTTTATTAATGTTTTTGGCTCCACTCAGCTCATGTGACCATTAGATTCTGTCTTAGCATTTCCAACACTAATATTTTTACCTTTGGCTTCTCTATCATGATTGAAGGCTCCCTCTCCTTCCTCCATTTATTGAATCTACATTCTTATCTTGAAATGATGTGTTTATACCCTTAAATATGCAAGAAAGTGTGCATGAAACATAATTTCTGTTAGCTAAAAAAATAAACATGTATACACATTTTTGGAAAAAGGATTGCAAGAATACACATACATACATACATACATATATGTATGTATGTATGTATGTATGTATGTATGTATGTATGTATGTATATGTGTATGTATGTGTATTTGTGTATATATTGTTTCTTAAGGTCACCAATCATCTTATTCCCAATTAACTATGATATCTACTGGTGAAAACAAATTTTTGAGCGCATAAATGGATTCCTTTCTCCAAGATCTTTCTAACAACTATTTGTTTGCTTAATTATGAGCTCAAAGTTAAAATTTATGCCCTTCTAAAGTTTTCTGGGCATTTTCGCTTCAACATGAGTCATTCTATTCGACGTGGCCTCCACGTGGACCCTGCCCACATGTGCTGGATGATGTAGCAATGACATGGCTATTGACGTGGATTTAACCACCAACCAATCGGGATATCGAAATACCAGAATGTCCCACATATTGGGTATAACAAATTTATCAACTTAACGAGAACTGACCTCAAAACGAGAAATCTAGCCCAAAAATATGATATTTTTGGGTAAAAAACACAAAATCAACCCCCAAATCAAAAAGCGGTGCTACCAATAGCACTGTTTTTTTGGAGGTGGTTAAAATTGTGACTTTTTTGAAACCGTGCCCTTGACATTATGAATAGATCCCTGACAAAACCATGAAATTGACCCTCGAATAAAAAAGTGATGCTACCAGTAGCACCATTTTTTTTGAGTTAAAGCTATGACCTAATTGAAATTGTGGCCTTGACCACTGAGACCACTTTTTTTCAATTAAAACTATGATGTAACTAAAACTGTGGCCTTGACCAATGATACCACTTTTTTTTGAGTTAAAACTATGACCTAATTGACATTGTAGCCTTGACCACTCGCACCACTTTTTTTGATTTAAAACTATGACCTAATTGAAACTGTGGCCTTGACCACTAACACCACTGCAAATAAAACACTGGAAATTGACTCCTAAATATAAAAGTGTTATAACTTGATAATTTATTTATCAATTAATTTTATTTTTTTAAAATAATTTACATCAAGGAAATAATGAATTGGAAAAACAAATACCCCTAAACAAATTATTTAATTAAATGAAAAAAACAATTTTTCTTTTGGAAATGAAGAAAAAAAAAACAATTTATGTTGAAAAATAATGCAAATTGATATTTTTTAATAAAAATTAAAAAAAATAAACTTAAAAAAAAGTAAAATCTAAATTTTTGGGGGGAAAGAAAATTAAAAATAACACTTTAAATTTTAATAAAAATTAAAAAAAATAAACTTAAAAAAAAGTAAAATCTAAATTTTTGGGGGGAAAGAAAATTAAAAATAACACTTGAAACAAAAAATTTAAAGAAAAAAATTGAAAAAAATATTTTCAAAAGGCAAATTAAAAAAATAAAATAAGAAACAATCTTAAAAAAAAATTATATTAAAAAAAAAAAAAGCTAAAATGCATTTAAAAAAATATCAAAACTAAACTAAATTAAATAAATTAAAATTTAAAACTAAACTAAATTAAAAAAACTAAACTAAACTAAAATTAAACTAAATTAAATTTTAAAACTAAAAAAAATTAAAACTTAAAAAAAACAAATTTTAAAAATTAAAATTTAATTTTACTAAACTAACCTAAATTAAAACTAAACTAAGTTAACAATAAATAAACAAATAAAAAAACTAAAAAAAAAACTAAAAAAAAACTAAAATTGAAAATTTGATTTTGATTTTAATTTTGGGTTGTTTGGGCTACGTGGAGGCTGAGGGGGCGATGCCCAACATCACCCAAACCACCCACATGCCAAGACCTTCCTCCCCTATCCCTGCATGGGACTAGGTATTGAACTATGGGGAGTTGGGGCGATGTCGAACATCACTCTGTCACCCCCAACGCGACCCAAACAACCTAAATTTAAAACTAAAACTTTAGTTTTAATTTGGGTTAGTTTAGTTAAATTAAAATTAAATTATTATTTTTTTTCCAGTTTTAATTTTTTTAATTTAAAAATTTAATTTAATTTAGTTTAGTTTAAAATTTTATTTTTTTTTGTTAGCATGTCCGTGACTTGTGGGACTAGCCTATGGATGAGAAACCGCGATTCAGGGTATCTAAGTTGTCTAAATCACCCGGGGATCACACTCGGTCTGGGCCATACTAACCCTTTGCTGGCTAGATTTTTTAGTGTCTCCTCTCGACGAGTTCAAACCTGGATCACCATGAAGAACGATGCCCATAGAAACCAATCGCGCTAACCAGATTTGATAATTTTTTTTTTTTTTTTTTTTTTTTTTA
>ML780493.1:158417-195658 GCA_009831015.1 Picea engelmannii | reverse complement strand
AAATTGCATTTTAGTTTTTGTTTTTTTTTTAATATAATATTTTTTATTTTAATTTTTTTTAAGATTATTTTTTAATTTTTTAAAAAAATATGTCTTTTGAAGGTTTTTTTTTTTTCAATTTTTTTTCTTTAAATTTATGTTTTAAGTGTTATTTTTAATTTTGTTTCCTTAGGAAAATTTATATTTTACCTTTTTTTAAGTTCATTTAAAAAAAAATTATTAAAAAATTACAATTTACATTATTTTTCATCATAAATTGGATTTTTTCTTTATTTTCAAAAGAAAATTTGTTTTTTCATTAAATTAAAGAATTTGTTAAGGGGTATTTTTTCTCTCAATTCAATTATTTTCTTAATGTAAATTATTTAAAAAAAAATAAAATTGATTGATAAATAAATTATCAAATTATAACACTTTTATATTTAGGAGTCAATTTTCAGTGGTTTAATTGTGGTGGTGTCAGTGGTCAAGGTCACAGTTTCAATTAGGTCATAGTTTTAACTCGAAAAATAAAAGTGGTGCCAATGGTAAAGGCCACAGTGTCAATTAGGTCATAGTTTTATCTATAAAAAAAAATGGTGCCAATGGTAGGCCACAATTTCATTTAGGTCATAGTTTTAACTAAAAAAAAAGTGGTGCCAATGGTCAAGGCCATAATTTAAATTAGGTCATAGTTTTAACTAAAAAAAAAGTGATGCTACTAGTGGTGCTACTGGTAGCATCACTTTTCGATTCGAGGGTCAATTTTAGGGTTTTGTCAAGGTTCTGCTCTTAATGTCAAGGGCGAGGTTTCAAATAAATCATAATTTTAACCACCTCTAAAAAAAGGGTGCTACCGGTAGAACAAATTTTTCAAACGATGGTAAAAAGGAGACCTTTAAAAAAATGAGAACTCTAGAGAGTTCTAGTTAAGTTGGTAACTTTGCTATATTAGATATATGTAACATGCACGATATTAGCATTTAATATTTCCTATATCTGGTTATCTGAGGCATCGACCCATCGATATATCGGCATACCGAGATGTCAAAAAGGAATGGGGCTTGGAAACTTCCAATTTCTTGGGGTCCAGTTAATCTAGAGAGACAAACTCCCTCCTAATCTTTGACTAATATATTAACGGCCCAAACATCTCGTTCCCTCAGATACACCAATTGGGGTTTAACCCTATGTTCAAAGCCGCATATGGCTCATTCCTCAATCCACCCACTCAAATAAGACACATGTAAACTTCCCATTGGCTAACTGAATGACACCTAATATATGGCTTTTGACATGCTACCGACGTGGTCTTGACCACCAGCCCACCGAGGCATCGACCCACCTTGGTATCGGGTATCGAATCTCCTGCACTTGACATTACTTACATGTTTATGATATTTGGTATCCAGGGTATCGACCCATCGGGGCACCATCCCACAAGCCTTGTATATAACCCTACCAATCGACGTTGGTATGGTCCACCATCCCACCCAGGCACTGGTCTATCATCCCACTGTATTCAACTCCACGCAACTCTATCCAACAAAGGGAAATCCAATGCCAATCCGATCCACCGACCCACGAGGGAAACGACCCACTAGATTCATACTCCACGTAAAATATATCCAATAAAGGGATATCCATTGTTGATCTATTCCATTAACCCACTAGCCCACCGCCAAAATTTTACATTGAGTGTAGGGTTTGTAGGGTTTCATGGCTTCCTTTTCACACACAAGTCATACATAGTTCCTTTTTTCTTATAAATAGTTCAGAGCAACCTTCCCCCATGCATGTGGGATAAGGATTATAATGCCCCCCATAGATCAACAGTGGGGAAACCATGCAAGGGTGATATTGATGATGACTATTCACTGGGATTTCGAGAGGCATAACATTAGATCTTGATGCCGAAATTGAGAAAGTTAGGGCTCAATGGAAAGACAAAGCCAAGAGGAATCATCTGAACATGGTTTCCAGGGATATTGAGATAGGGTTTCACCACAAAAATCTCCCCTTTGACGTTGTCCTTTAGTAATTAATTGATTTAAAATAAAAATTTAAGAACTTATTCCCTGTCATGTAGCAGACCCTTTCAAATGCATAGTATTGTAAACCAATAGCTCTGATACCATTATGTTAGGTATACAACCACCGCCACAGGCCGGGCATGCCTACCATTCCCAAGAACCACACTTTTTGAGCTATTTCAAAAATTTGATACCAAACAACTAAATAAAGAAGCTTGAAAGATACACTTGTATTAATCAAGATTCATGTTAAACTATGAAAGAATGGAATATATTCCATGCACAACATTAACCAACAATAAAGCACACTATAAAAACATATCTCAGAGGTAATAATCAATACACAATGGAATTAAATATCTATAAGGAGAGAATCACATGACAAAGAGAACTTATCTTTAATAATAAAAAAACCAACCACCAAGTAGCTACAAACCAAGGGCATTCCCCCCAAACTTAGACATTGTTGTTCTAAGTATCAACAACAGGTCACTGCCAAGACAACATTATGAATCCACAAGGATGGGTTCCATAGTGACAGTCAACTTCCCAAATCAGTCAAAACTCAAGATCTCAAAGGTCTCTTAACACACAACAATCCAAAGTACACCAGCTATCCCCCCCCAGCCTGCATCACCCAAGAGAATGAACCCCCTTCACTTCCATGCGGTCCCTCAATATTCCCACCTCTTTCTAGGGCTCCAATGCAACTGGTCAAGAACCTCAATGCTGGAACTCTTAGGATTCACAACTTTGAATAAGGTTTATCGAACGCCAATGCATATTAGACATACAAGCATCAATTCATTGTTATAAATAATCTAGTACTTCCTATAGCCAACCAAGCATGGGTATTGTCCTTCAACAATTCCTTTCCTCTTTTCCCAGGAAAATCAAGAACGAGCAGGAAGAGACAATTAGAGATAAATCCTCGCAAAATGAGTTGGTTCACAATGTAAAAATGGCCAACCCAGTCACTAATTTAACCCAAGGAAACAATAACAAGGTTTAAATATCAAGATGCCCCAAGGCTAGTGTAGTCTCCCTAAGAAACTCATGTGCCCACTCATACACCCTCCCAACACAAACATAGGTGATAATTAATTAAACAAGGATTAAAGGTTTATCCCCTTGGCCCCCCCCCTCTCTTTTGGATTCATAGCCCCCTGTAACTCTTGTCCTTATCCATCCTGCAACCAATGTTGTATTTTTATTATTATTGAGTTCAAAACATTACATTTCCTAGGCACTTTGGATCACTTCAGTTTTATAGGCACTCTGACCTTTCATCAAATAAACAATTACATTATTTTCCTACAAGGGAAGAACCTATGCATTATATTTTTATGGATAAAATTCTTGAGGATACCAACCAAGGGAGCCCTTCCGAAGGGGATTCTTTCTCTTTTCCTTTCTTTGGAAACATTAGTTCCCCTTGATGGCCACTTTAAACATTCATGGATTGATGGTTGGACTACCGATTTCGCTGTGGACCTCTATGAATGTTCCAAATTATTTAGAGGCTTATCCGATTAGAATCTTATGTCAAGGGCATGAAATTGATGTTGATCCTTTACCTTCTTCATCAGTGAAATATAATCCTCCTCCTTCTTCCTCATCTAGTGAAATTCTAATTACTAGTAACTAAAAGTCTAAAAGGAATAGAAAGAGGAAGAATAAGAAGAACAAGCAAAGACAAAGGGGAATCTAGTCACTACAAGTCATATTGGAGATTGGAAGATAGTCACTGCAAGTCATGCTAGCGATAAGAAACCAACCACTTTGATTCATGCTAGGGGAAAGTCACCAAGGCATTCTAAAGATAGGCAACCAACTGCTGCAAGTCATGTTGGGAGTGAGAATCTAGTCACTACAAGTCATATTGGAGATTGGAAGATAGTCACTACAAGTCATGCTGGCGATAAGAAACCAACTACTCTGATTCATGCTAGGGGAAAGTCACCAACCAATGCATGCCATGTTGGGGAATATGGTGGAACATGACATGATATAGAAAACATAGTACTGCAGATAATTGAAGAGGAACAACAAATTTCAAAGACAAAGGGTGGTGTCTAAAGACACTATTACAACACTTAAGAAAAGAATACTATGATCAAAACATCATAGTGCATATTTTATCTCTTGATTACCATGATCACTATCTACATTCTTGATAATGACCCAAGGGGTATGCTATTTATAGCCTCAAGATATAACCAACTTCCATAGAGTCTGGAATATATTTTCCACATGTAACCGTCAGTTGTTAGAGTTGACTATGCCAAATCCATGCTGTTGAGTTAGCTTGACAAGGATGCTCAACTTGAATGCCTATGGTTCCAACTCATAGTCGATTGTTGGGCTAGTATATCCAATGCTCAACTATCTTTGACTGCTGGTCAATTGTCTGACTGAAAGGAATGTTGACTACTTGACCGACTCATGTAGTGTGTTGGTTGATCACCCGATTGACTGTATCGAGGTGTAGGTCAACCTATCGACCGATTGAACCAAAGGGATGTGTGATGAACCAACAATGACTCATGTTCCAACACCCCCCCATCAACACCCATCTATGGAGATTTAGGAGGTGAAATTATGTCATTATGACACCCCCCCATAATTGCATCTTCATGAAGCCCAAGCATCATATAAAGATTGATAAATCTGGCTTTAGCTAAAGGTTTGGTGAATATATCAACAACATGATCATATGTTCTACAATATTCAAGAGAGACAATGTTTTCATGAGCCAAATGTCTCAAATAATGAGCATGGAGCTCAACATGGTTAATATTACTATGGGAAATAGGATTGTCAACAACATGTATAACACTCTAGTTATCACAATATATTGTAGTCGAGGCATGAATAGGAAGGCAAAGTTCTTCCAAAAGTTGTTGAATCCATACTACTTTAGTAGCTTCTTGAATGACACCATGATATTCTACTTTTGTATTCAACAAAGAGACTACCTTCTATTTATTGCATGACCACACCAATGGTCTAGTTATATAGCGAAACACATAGCCAAAAGTGGACTTCTGATCACCACTGTCACCATCCTAGTCGGAGTCGGTGAAGCCAACCAACGAATATGAACTTTGACAATACTTGATTCAAAATGAGTGGTACCCTTGAGATAGTGGAAAATTCATTTGAATAGTTTCTAGTAGCTTTCTTTAGGGTCCTACATAAACCGAGAAACCACACTAACAACAAAGGAAATGTCAGGTCAACTATGATTAAGATAAATAATATTGTCAACCAATTGTCAATAAAGTGTAGCATCGACTACATGTGTTTGACAGGTTTTGGTAAGCTTTACTCCAGACTGAAAAGCATTAACACAAGGTCCACAATCAACCATCTTAAAATATGTCAACAGATCCATCACATATTTAGACTGAGAAATGAAAAATCCATCACATAGTAGTAATACTTGAAGACCCAAAAAATAGGGTAGAGTACCAAGATATGTCATGTTGAAGGAGTTAACAAGTTGTTTTTCAAACTAAGGATGAGATCATTATTATTTCCAGTAATGAGTAAGTCATGTACATATACAACAACAATCAAAGTGTCTCCATTTGTGTGGAGTAGATACAAGTTGTGATTAGATTCACACAGTTTGAAATCAAGTCAAAGAAACAAATTGTTGATCTTAGCATACCAAGCTCGAGAAGCCCACTTCAAACCATAAAGCGACTTCTTGAGTTGACAAACCAAATTATAATTTGTCGCAAAACCAAGTGTATGTTCCATGAAAATTATTCATATATGTATTCATGAAGGAATACACCCTTCACATCCATCTGATAGATTTTCCATTCAAAACAAGCATCAAGGGAAATAATTATTTGAACATAGTTCATCTTTGAGATAGGGGAAAAGGTTACAGTGTAGTTGATGACTTCTTGTTGAGAAAATACTTTTGAAACTAGGTGTGCTTTATGTTTCTAAATAACACCTTTAAAGGTAAATTTGGTCCTATAGACCCATCTACACTTCACAATGTCCTTTCCTTGTGGTCAAGGAACTAAGTACCAAGTGTGATTCTTTGACAAAGAATCATTTTTCATCTGCATAGCTTGCTCCCATTTAGGTCATCCTTCAACATCTAAGTAGACAACATGATCATGAATTTCAAGTACATGAGTCATAAAGGAAACACTGGTATGTTGCTTCTAACTTTGAGTTTGTCATCCAGTGGAAACATCCTCGACATCATCTCCAACAACTGCAATTTTCTTGGAAACCCATCTGGGTAGAAAATAAACAAGTGAAGTAAGGTTCATGATAATAGGTCGATAATAATTCAGAGGGTCTTCAGTCAACAAACCAGTGAAAATAGAGGATGACAGACTAGTTGACTTGGAGGTCGATGGTATAATTGAAACATGAACAAAGCTCAATTGTCTATTCGAAGAACTGAAATACAAAATAGGATAATCAAAGACAACATCAAAGGGATCATCATGCAACAATCCAAAGGAGGGATTCAACAACTTAATTCCAGGAGACTTCTCATCAAAATGTACATTTCACCTAATACTGATTTGTTGTTTGATAAGATAAAATATCAATAGGATTTTGACTCTTTAGGGTATCCCATCATGATGCAAGCATGACTCTTTGCATCCAACTTTTGTCTACAATTTTAAAAAATGTGAGCCTAGGAAACACATACACACACACACAAAGGTGTCCGACTGAAGGATTCTTTCCACACCATTGTTCGACTAGAGTCATGGAAGGAATACTTCAAGTCAATATTTGATTGGGAAGATAGTTTACACAATACACCACTTCAACCCATAAGCAAGGAGAAAAATCTTTATCTTCCAAAATATATCTAACCATTTCAACTAACGTCTAATTCTTGTTTTTTGTGATACCATTCTACTGAGGTGTGTGAGGAACTGAACATTTCCAGTCAATTCCAGATCAAACCAAGTATTATTCAAAGGGTTGATTTACATAGTCACCACCATTTTCTAATCTTAGGTACTTGAAGGGTTGACCACATTAATTTTCAGCAAAGGATCTAAACTGCTTGAAATTTTCAAAGACAAGGTTCTTATTCTTTAGAAAGTAAACCCATGTAAAGAAATATAAATCATCAATGGAAGTCAAAATATACCTTGCACCTGCCAGTAAAGGTATATTGATGCAACAAACATCAATTTGAACTAGATCTAGTATATTTTGTGCTTTCCACTCTTTACGAGATTCGAATGTTGCATAATGATGCTTCCCAACCACACAACCCTTACAATATTCTTCAAGGGGAAAGACCTTTGACAAACCAACAACCATCTTTTGAGTTTCTAGTGCTTGTAGACTTTGGAAATTCAAGTGTTCAAGTCACTCATTCCAAATTCGACTTCTCTCATCAATGTGAGAAAGAAGTGTAGTTAGTTTAGTGTTAGTTCGAGTTGTGTCACATAATTTGTACAAATTGTCTCTCGGGTTGAGAAGCTGCCGATGAAAATTGACTTTCCTTTCTTCAAATAATGAACATAGAACCGATCTGTCCAAAATTCCACAATATTACATGTTTATGTCAATTGGGAAATAGATAATATATTGGCAGTGAGTCTTCACACATAATAGACGTCGACAATCTTCCCATGTCAACATGTAACATCACCATGACCAACAACATCTAGAGAAAAATCACCAACAACATATATTTTCCTCTCTTTAGCTTCATCCAACCACATGAACAAGGAGACATCCTTGGCCATGTGATGGGTGCGCCTAGAGTCAACTACTCATTTGTTCTATGTAGAATGAGATAGAAAGTCTTGAGAAGTTTTGACTTCGAAGGTGAAATTATCAGTGGGTTGACATACAATAGACACATCTCCTTCAAGGTGTTTAACCTTATCCTCTAAATCATCTTACTTCTTATATCATACTTTCTCTACATGTTCAATATTTCCACATTACTAACATGTATTCTTATTTTGACTGCATTGGGGTACATTAGTCTGTCTTTGTGGTTTCTGGTCATGGTATGCAGGCTTATGTGTAGAAGCATGAAATCGTACTCTATCCTTGGGATCCATCTTTCTCTTTCCTTTTAGAAAGTGGGCTTGGTGTTTAATACCAAGCTTACCTTCTTCAAGCAATATGTGTTGATCAATAATCAAAAGGCCGAAGCTTCAAAGGTGTAATCCTTACCAAATTCCTTGCGTGCTTTCCAATTGGTGCGGAAAATCAATGAACATGTTGAATGGTGTTATCAAGTTCATTAGGACCAGCTCGATGAGTTGTCCATATTTATTCTGATAGTTCTTTCCACATTCACCCATTTCAATTGGAGTTCTTTGAAATGTGCCAAATAGTCCTCTATTATTTCAAAAGAATGAGGATTGAGAGAGATCAACTCTTTCTTGAACTGCATGACATGGTTCTCATCGACTCGGTCAAAAAAAATATTTATATTCTTCCATACTTGATGAGGGCCACTGAGGTGAAATCAAATCCCCAGCAAGATATAGGTCGTGATGACCCCTACATCCTCATCCTTCTTTCCATCAACATCAAACGTTTCCTGATCATTTGTTGGATCTAGAATTGCGATCTTCGTATATTACCACAATCCTTTTCTCTTCAGTAGGGTTTGCATATCTAGTTCCTATACTACACAATTTGATCTTTTCATAACAATAGGATCAAAATTTGAAGCCATCTTCGATATCTAGATAGAAGCTAGTCTATTTTCAAAGGTTCCATTCAACAAACCACCATCCCAGAGTCAATCACACAACAGATCCAACTCAACAAGGTTATCAAATAACAGGTTGAGGTTTTAATCCATCGGATATGATACCATGTTGGGGAATAGGGTGGAACACAACATGAAACAAAAAACATAGTACTGTAGATAATCAAAGAGGAACACTTTCTTTTGAAGATAGAGGGTGTTGTATAAATACACTATTACAACACTTAAGAAAAGCGTACCGTGATAAGAAAATCATAGTGCATATTTGATATCTTGATCACCATGATCACTTGATCTATATTATTGATAATGACCCAAGGGGTCTAGTATTTATAACCTCAATATCTAACCAACTTCCAGAGAGTCTCGAATATCTTGTCCACATGTAACCGTTGGTTGTTTTATTTCACTTCGCCAAATCCACGTTGTCAATTCAGATCGACAAGGATTTTCTATCTGACCACCTACACATCCAACTCATAGTTGATTGATAGGCTGGTTGATCCACCACCTGACTATCTTTGACTATTGGTCGACTATCTGACCGACATGCACATTGATTACTTGACCAACTGATGTAGTGTACTAGTCGATATCCTGACCGACTGAACCCAAGAGATGTGTTATGAACCATCAATGCTTGGTGTTCCAACATGTCATGCTGGGGGAAATTATATTGTTGAGAAATATAGAAAGATAAGATGGAAGCCTAAGTTCCCTTGTGGAATTTGTAACGTATATCACCTTACTCATATGTGAGCTTCTATTCCAGAAGTACAAAGATTGTTGTCCTTGCTTAAAGGCCCTTCTGATCCTGAATCACCTTAATTTTATTAGCAACCTATTCAACCAGTGGTTGATGAAGTGGTCAAGCCGATGCAATATTTGGTCGATCCCACTCTTCTTTTGAAGGGTGATGTGTCTACAAACAATATTTTCTTGCAATGTGTTCAACTAATGGTTGATGAAGTGGTCGAGCCAATTTAATATTTGGCTGATCCCACTCTTCTCTTGGAGAGTGACAAGTCTATCAAAGTGTTCAAGTCGATGAAATATTTGGTTGACCCCACTCTTCTCTTGAAGAGTGATGAGTCTACGAAATTGATTGAGTCGATGCAATCTTTGGAAGATCCCACTCTTGTTTTGGGGAGTGATGTTTATATCGATATTGTCTTCAACATTTTGAGTTTAGAAACTTCTGAACAAGGGGGAATTTCACTCACTTTGAGCATGATCCCTCCAAGTTTGAGGATGGTTTCCTTTGATAGGAATAATCTTGTTGAGACTTGCCTCCCTTCTTCTGTACCCTTCCAAATAAGTTTTGAAGTTAATTCAACAAAAAATTACTGATGTATAGTAAATGAAGGAGCCTCCACAAACATTTTATCCTCCTTGGCTTAGAAATATTTGGGTTCTTCTAAGCTTATGTCAGCTACAGATCAACTATTGTATTTTCATAAAATACCTAGTGAATATTTGGGGATTCTTCCTTAGTTTCTTATCACGGTAGGAGGGAAGATTGTCCTAGTTGATATCATAGTTGCAAATGGCCCATTGGACTTCAATATGATTCTTGGGCATGATTATGTATATTCTATGAATTCTGTGGTGTCTACTCTCTTTTGAGTGATGCATTTTCCTCACAATGGAAGCATTTTCACTATTGACTGCATATGATAATCACCATCCTAATTTTACTTTATCTTAGGATACCCCTTTGCATGTTCCTAGTATTTGAGTGGAGCCTACCCCACCACAGGTGAATTATGTGGAATCATATTATTAGTATTTGATTGCTTGTAAGAGGGAGCCATTATGGTCATATCTCCCTTCTCGAGACAAGGTATTGAAAATTGATCAGGTCATTTATCCAATGGGGGCATGAGAACTCTTGCCTCCCCTTATTGATTCGAGGGACCATGATTTTCCTCTTGAGTCCAATCTCACTGTTTGTGGGTTCTCATTACCTAGTACTTGTGATTCTTCACTAATATACTCTACCAACTCCAATTAGATTCTCCATCATCATATGGAATATGGTAAATTAATTTTTCCCATTCAGGCGATCAATCCTCCCAATTCATGTGATTTATTGTATGTTGAATTGCCTTTGGATGAGGCTATCCTTGAAGCCATGAATACATATGGTAGACCATGGGAAGATATGCAATGCATATTTTTATTTCTTCTCAAACTGGATACTGTACACGATTACTACCAAAGAAATCCTTGACCTAAGCCTAGCAATTCTCTCTACTTGAAGAAGTACTATGCATAAGACATGGGGTTGTGAAGTGATTTGTACCATGTTGTAATTTTAAGGTTTGTTGTTTTCAAGTTTTGTATTCCATAGCATACTTTTTATCAAAGGTTTATATATTGGATTTATTAACTTCTGGATAAGTGTTGTTGGTCATATATATAGGACTTTGGAGATAGTTTCTTTGGCATTTTTTAATCAATTAGTCCATATTGATCCATTTTGGTAGTAAGGATATCAAAACTAGAATATAGGTTATGCTTTCCACCTTGCATTACGCATTAACAATTTCTTCTTCTAATTTTTCCTTAGGATCGACCCCACCAATTTGTGACACAAAGCCTTCTCACCATTTATAAGTGTCTTAATTTGTGTGGTAGAGCCTACCGTTCATGTGTTTCCTAGTTAGAAACTTGATTGCATTTTGTCGCCCATGATGATGTATTTTCATAGGCTCTGGATCCCTCTTAGTCCCACCATGAATTTGCGATGAAGCCACATGAAATAATCTCAATCGTTTTCTTTCCATTACCCATGGGAATTCCAATTTTTTATGTTTTGATTTGCATTGACTGCATCACATATCGATGCTCATGCTTTTGAGCCTAATGCCTATTTAATTTTTCCATTTGTTGCTCATTACTCCTACATTCTCTTAAGATTCTTTCCTTTGTAGTTGTTGCTTCTGCATCTTGGAACCCTATCTCTAGAGGTAACACCGTGAAGAGTGTCCATATCCTGCACATCCTCCATAGATATTTCATAGGTATGTTCCTCGTGCCTGGAACTTGTTTTCTTTCCCATGATGCTCATTTCCTCGAATGTAAAATAACATTCTTTTATTCTTTTTCAAACTTTAATAATATGAAAAAGACAAAAAAACAAATATTATAAAAAAATAGGGAGGAAGAATTAAGAACTTTATTTTTTGACAGTTGTCCCGAGTTATGTTTTCCTTGAAAAAAGAACCAAATTTTGGATCAGTTAATCAACAATTTGGGTTTAGTATGGCCTTAGGAAGCTGAACCTTGATGTTAGAGTTTGTCATTCCTCTAGCTTATTACTCTTCCAATCACTATGGAGAGTCTGCTGATGCCTCCTATGTTACATGCTTATATCATTGCTCCACATTACATCAAATGATTCCAAAATCGCCATTGTGTCGTGATTATTTAAAAGGGAAGTCTTAGCCTATGTTGGAAATTCATTAGTTGTTTCTTGACCGTTCATGTTGGATTTCCTGGTTGCCAAAAGTTGTCTCAGTATCATTAGTGACTTTTTAATTTACGTGTGCCAATGTGGAAGGTCTCCATTGACTTCTCATTGGTGGGTCATCACTTATCGACTACATCACATTTCTTTGAGAGTTTGACCTAGAGTAGCACCCTGGGCCTATTTTCATCATTGATAGGATACCTTGTGCTTAACAAATGGAATTAATCAATGGTCATTGATTGAGTGGTTTCCCATGTGTTTGATTTCAATACCTTTATTGACATTTTGGGATTCATGCAAGACCTTGGGTTTCATTTTCATCATTGATGGAATTCCTTGCCTCTGTCATTGGCTCTCATTATTGGTCATTGCTTAGAGGGTCTCTTCTATGTGCTATTCCATCTGGTGCATATGAGAGACATACTCGATGGTATGTCCTTCTATATTTCATCCGAGTCCTTCCAAATAATTATCCTTGTGTTCTCTTTTGTTGGATGATTGGGGATGCCTTCATGACCTCATTCCAACAGGTCACTTCCCATCGACTTCGACACATTTTCTATGAAAATGAGATATAGAGATTTTATATTACCTTGGATATTTTAGTAATTAGTGGAAGGATCTCTCTCTATCGATAGTGGGAATACACCAATGTCTCTTGGTCAATAGATTCTACAAATGTTCAATGTTATCACATCTATTTTCAATTTCTATAATGTACTAGGTACCTTGATGCCCATTATCATTATTGGTGGGTTGTCTTTCATTTGTTAATGGTATACATCAATAACTGGTAATAAAACAATGTATCCCATGTTCAACACCAAATAATTTATTCACATGGTGTAGACTCATACCTTGGGTGGGTTTGGATTTGACGACCTTGGGCCATTAGTAACATCCCTTCATTATGATAATGCTCAAATTGCGCAAGACTATACCAGTCACCTCTATGACATTGGTACCTTTAGGAGGATCAATTGTCCACTTCATTTCTCCAGTAATCCTCCTGATCTATATTGAGATATAGCTCCACTGTATATCTATTCATGGCTATGATCTATCCAACGTCGATCCACTATGTATCCCTTTCATGACCATGATTGATACTCCAATATATACATGGATCCAATGTGTATATCTTTCATGGCCATCATCACTAATCCTATATATACTTCATGGATTCACATTGTAGCTAATTTAGAGGCCATCCCCTGAGCACGGGTATGCTAGACTCGGGAAGAGAGTCATATCATACCTCATATTTTGTTGCAGGTACTTACCTGATCCAAATTTTGGTGCACTCCATCTGGCCACACTCAAAAAATTCCTCTACCATATTATAATGTATTTCAACCATCAACTTCCCTTCTGACCTCACACATTAGGGGGCATCAATTATATAATATTTAGCCACCTCATTTAGCTAATATGCACCTTATTGGCCCTAAGGAATTCCACACTTTATTTTGGAAGTATGAATGTATATGCAAATATACAAAAAAATGCCTCCTTTAAATTTACGCACACCTCTTTCTTAGTAAAGGAGCGAGTTCTCACTTGTTTCCTCTAGGAAAAGATCATGTGCCTTCAAAATCCAATAAAAAATATTAAATCACAAAAATTACATTCTCTCAGGAGGGGTTTATGGGAAAATTGGTTCCATAATTCCTAATTCCCATGAGAAATGGTCTTAACCATATTGGTATGGTACGGATAAGACCTAAATGAAGGGGAATTGACACCAAGCCCCATGATACCAGAGTTATCATCCAGTCCTGATCAATTAGAGAATTTTTCCCCATGGTTTTTATGACTAACATCTCCTTGAGCATTCCCATTCTTAGTTTATCCCATCTGCCATTTCCTGGGATAGAGGTGTTATATACCCTTGTATTTCTATTATTTGTGCAGAGAAAAATATCAGAGGTGAAACAATCCTAAGTGGCCCAAGGCATGAGGAATTTATAACACCCTATTTTCCCCCAAGATTGTAATTATGTTAAGACTTCATATAATTAAATTATGAAGCATGTACTTATGTTTTGATTAAATAAAAACATAAGGAAACTGACTGAAAAGGAAAATCCTTGAGTACTAGCCATGCTATCTGTTGTCGCAAGAGTTGGTTCTAGGATGTAATAGAGCCAAGACTTAGCACATTTTAAATGAAAAAATAAGTTATCACTTAGAACTTGATTTGGGTTGCGTGCAAGTAAATTCTAAGATAACCACGAACCACTTTTGATCAGAAGCTGCCCCTTCCAACTTGAGAGGTATCTCTCGAATATATGTCACAATAAGATATCCAATAATCTTAACAACAGGCAGATCTGTGGGTAACAAAAAAAATTGAGGTTTTTAGGGTTGATGGGTTGGACCGGGAGGTAGTCCATTGGGCATGGAGTCAAATGATCAAGCAAATAATAAGAGTGTTTCAGAAATGGAAATCCATGGAGCAGAGGCAAGATAGAAGATGGTTACAAAGAGAAGGATTTATAAAAGTGTGGCAGCAGAATAACGAGAAAACATATCAATACACAAGGAGAACTTAGCGATGAGTGAATTCCAAGCATAAATCAGTGGAAAGAGATGGTTGGGAGAAAGCATCTAGCAAAGGATGAATTCTGAACCTTGATCTCTGCAAGAAACAACCTATAACCAGTCTGCAACAGAGCATCCAACAGAGGATGAATTCTATTACAAAATAGTTACAAATCCAGAAGAAAATATAGATGGAGTGATATTGAAACTAAGAAAATGGACAAACTCTGCAAGCAACATCACAAGAATCTCTGATATGGATAAAACATGCTTCTGCAATCTTTTATTAAACTAAAAATGAAAGCTACAGCCCAGGAGTACTACTCCTGTGTCTTCCCCCCTCTACCCTTTACAAATATGCCTCATATATGTATTGAGGTCGAAATCCTCTCTAATCTAAAAGATAACAGTAGTTATAACCAATTCTTGAAACTTTCTGCCATAGAAAATGGGCGAAAATGCCGAAAACTAGGGTTTTGGTTATGGATCTGTATCTCTCAATCATGACAAGTATGTATAAATTGAAAGAGTATTTTGTGCATCTATTTATTCTGAGCAAAAACCTCTCTCATTTCCCTGAGATCCCTTTTCGTTTTCCCCAAATCTGCATTTAACAAATATGTGTCAAAACAGGAAAATATGAAATCTGAAAATTAGGGCTCCGAGATGGATTTGATTCTCCCAATATGTGACACCTGTAGGAAAACTGAAAGAGGCTAATGATATTTGATGTGTTAGGCACAAAATCCTCCAACCGTTTCTCAAAATGATACTCCAGTCACTCAAAATCCTCATTTGAAAATGATGACTCAAAATAGTAAAAAATGCCACATTTCTAAAACCTAACCTCATATTGCGAGGGATTTTGACTACCTTACCAAGCTCAAAATGAAATTATGAATAGACCACTGGACATATTAGGATTTGCAGATGTTGATCGACTATTCGAACGCGAAAAACGACCTCTCCACGGCTGAGAAAATTGTGTTTTTCTAAAGTAGTTTTGCATATGACTAGAGTCCCGATTTCGGGTTTTCGGGATTCGGGGAAACAAAGCAGTGGTTATTAAAATCTCCACATCGGCCAAATCCCTAATGGACAAATCATCGAAATAGATTTCAGCTTTTACATTGCACTCTTTCGGGCCTTTGGGTTTCGGGTATCATGTCCTCAAGAGTTATGACATGCAAGGAATCCCGAATCGCGAAATCGCGATGGGATTAATTAGATGATAATCATTTTTTTTAATCTCTTAATTAATCACGATTAGAAATTAATATTTAACCTTTCATGGATTTAAGGGTCGGGACTTCGATAATACTTGACGCGAGAAATCCCGAATCGCGAAATTGTGATGAGATTTATTAACGTTAATCTTTCTTAATCTTTATTTGATCTGACTTCTCCTTTAATACTTTAGTGAATTCGGGGATTGGGGCTTTATTTGTTAAAATATCTACGCCGGCCAATGATCCAAAAAGGAAGGTATTACTTATAAATTGCAAGTTAGTTTAATGTACTTTTTGCATCAGATCGTTAAGAATGCAAAATACATAAACTTGTTATCTTGTTTGCGAAATATCAAATGTGACTTTTACTTGATGCTTATCAATGTATAAAGAGATCAACCATTAATATTCATGCTGCAAATGAAGAGAATAGAACAGCAAAACATAAATAGAAATAGAGACAAGAGGTTGATAACAGAGTTCACCAAACGTTGGCTACGTCTTCGGGCCCGCTTCCAAGTGGAGGACCTCTTTATTGCTCTTTAAAATGCTCAAAGTTCTCTTACAATGCTCTTTGTTGTTACATTACATGCTTCATGTCTTCTATGCAAGACCTCCTTTCTCAGATTCATGCATGTACCATCAAAATCATCTCAACAACATGAGAAAAATGCCTCTCAAAACATGAGAAAAAGCCAAAATTTACAAATTGCTCCTTCAAAACTCTGCATCAAAAAGTTCTCCTACAAGCTTCAAAAATCCTGGTTCTTATAGTTTTCAAGGCTCAGATGAGGAATCCCAACTTCCCTCAAAATTTGGCCTCTTTCTGAGATCAAATCCCCCTTCAAATGGCCTAAAATCCTCAAAAACTCCATTTTCTGGGCATAATATCAGTCAAAAATCACTTCTGTACAGTTAAAAACCCATTTTTTCTAAAAAATACATAGTAAGCCCCCAAGACAGGGTGCGCCCCCCCCTTTACCAGGTCACATGGGGCCACATGGCCAAGTTCCAGTGCTCCAAGTGTTATGGGCCAGCCCCCTTAACTGTTAGCTCCTGGTTTTGGGGCGCCTTCCATGGGATCTGGGCTAATCTGCCCTTGGGTGCACCTAGAATTAGCCCTTGGACATGCTACTGTAATGAAACCACGTGTTGGGGCTTATCCCTAGCCCCCTTGTGCCCTCCTTTGGATATTTGACCCCAAAACTATAGGAAAGTGGGTTTTTTTCATAAATTTGACTTTTGGCAGGTTGGTAATTGAACTTTTCCAAAGACTTGGAGCTAGCCATGGGTCAGAGGTTCAAATCCCATGGACCCCCAAATACTTTTTACATGCCAAACAGTAGTGAAGTGCCACGTGGCTGCCCATGTCTGGGCCATGTGGCACTTATTCATTTGCCAGTTGACCATTGACTTTTGCCATAGAAGAATCTGATTGTCGTGCGATATTTTTCACATCCGGAGTCTATTTTGAGGAAATGAAAATATGGACAGAATCAGCACGACGAGACGGTCACGATGGAATTGGTTTCATCCAATTATGAGAAATTTGATTTTTGAGCATTTTTTGAGCCCGGGGAGCCTCCTGGATCATTCCTCCCCACTTTGGAAGCTTTTGGACCACCAAAAGTCTTCTTTTACTTAGGTAAGAAGTGAGGGTACTGTCTCCCCACTTTGTCTTGTATCATCCATCCTCTTTGCTGGGATAATGATCACCTGACTAATCACAACAAACATGAAAACTGAGATAGCATTGTTTATCAAAGTAATCATGCCATCAACTGCACATTCATCTACATTGTTTGTCGTTGTTAGCATCCATACACTATTGAATAGAAAAAAACCAAATAACAATACTAAATGTGCTAATGAAACAACATGCTTCCTCTTTTGAACAGGAACAATGATCAAATTATGCAGTTGAACCTCATGCTATACCCCTGGTGACACTTCATGACTGTTTGAAACATATGGAATCATCTTATGTTTAGAATCACTAACTTCATGTTTTATTACTGACATAAGTGTTAAAATTTTGCTTGCATTTACCATTCTTTTTAACTGCCCTGTAGCTGCAAAAGACCTGTCAGTTTTCATGCGATGAGCATGAACAATGTACTCCTTCCCATCTTTCTTGAAGCAATATTTATTTTCCTCCCTATAGAATATGGCTTTCCTATCATAAAGGTATGGGCTTCCCAATACAATTCCGCATATGTCCAGTGGCACTATATCAAGCTCTACTTCATCAACATAATTAGAAGTGATTTCAAACTTGATTTTACATTGCTTGGTTACTTGTAAATTGTTATTACCACATATCCATCCCAATGGATATGGTTTAGGATGTGACTTAGTTTCAAGTCCCAAGTTATTCACAACATCTTCACTGATTAGATTGGCTTGTGATCCACTATATACAAGAGTATCAACTTTAACATTATGTGTTATAACCCTTATGTGGAAAAGTTCATTCCTTTTACACTCATCATTTTCATCAACTGATCTAGAAGAGATAGAACTAGCAACAAAATTTATACCTCGGATTCCCATAGCTACAACCTGTGTCTCATCACCAAAATATGATCCAAGATCCACTTGAACTGTTGCAGCGATGATATTCTTCCTTCCATGGATGACAAACTTCCTTGGCTTCAAGTCAGGATGTAAGACCCAACAACGATCTTCATCATGGCATACTTTCTTGCAATGCTTGCAAGTAGGCTTCTCCTTTCTTGTTGTGGCTGTCTTCTTCTCTTTCCTTTTCCCTGTGTCCTTTATTTGCCAAGTATCTGTAGAAACACTATCACCAACATTCCCTTTACTTGATTCAGTTTGAATGGATTGTACACATACTTCATCAAAGTTAGAAGGATTTAGCATAAGAATAGTGTGCTTGAGATAAGAATGTAAACCACCGATATATTTTAGGAGTGTCTCTTGTGTATATAATGGAATACCCAAATTTAAAGCTTTCTTACGAAATATCTGAGTATATTCTTCTACACTTTGACCTTTTGATTGCCTTAAACATTGCCAATTCATCATTTCTTGTTGCATGTAAGCTAAAGGGTAAAACTATTGTTTTAATGCAATAACGAAATCATTCCAGGAAGAGATTGTTTTACCACTTTTCTTAAGATCATCTCTAGTTCTGCTTTCCCACCATATGAGAGCTATTCCTCCCAATTTGAGACTTGCTAGTTGGATCTTAGTTTAATCATCAACAATCTTTTTTATCCTACAATAGACCTCTAATTGTCTCACCCAATTATCTAGCTTTTCTACATCTAATTCACCATCATAAGTGGGTAATTGAAACTTTACATCTACCTTTAATAACGACATATAAGAAGAATGATGAGTTTTTTGCTTATCCTTGGAGGAATGTACACTTGCTTCATTATTAGATGATGAGGATGAAGGAGAAGAAGGTTCTGAAGGTCCACCACCTCCAACTCCTCCTTCTGCTCTTACCGAAGATTCACCTTCTTCATTACTTCAAAGCCTTCATTTCCCTCTTTCATGATAAATTTCCTCTACCATGGCTTGCATAAATTTAAAGGCCTTGAAGAAATCATCTTTAGTTTTGTAGGGACCCAATTTCCGTGGCGAAGACATCTCTTGCTTATGCAGTCGCCTTTGCATCTTTGTGTCAAGAGCCTCAAGTTGGCCTTCTCCTCGCTTGATTTTTTCTCTCGTGAGCATCCAATGCTTGCAATTCCTGTCAAACATTCACAACTAAATTCTTTGATACCTTAAACTTGATCCAAAAACGAAGGTATCACTGATAAATTGCAAGTTAGTTTAATGTACTTTTTTCATCGAATCGTTAAGAATGCGAAATACATAAACTTGTTATCTTGTTTGTGGAATATCAAATGTGACTTTTACTTGATGCTTATTAACATATAAAAAGATCATCCATTAATATTCATGCTACAAATGAAGAGAATAGAATAGCAAAACAGAAAGAGAAACAGAGACAAGAGGTTGATAACGGAGTTCACCAAATGTTGGCTACGTCTCTGGGCCCGCTTCCAAGTGGAGGACCTCTTTATTGCTCTTTAAAATGCTCAAAGTTCTCTTACAATGCTCTTTTCTGTTACATTACATGCTTCATGTCTTCTGTGCAAGACCTCCTTTCTCAGATTCATGCATGTACCATCAAAATCATCTCAACAACATGAGAAAAACGCCTCTCAAAACATGAGAAAAGGCCAAAATTTACAAATTGCTCCTTCAAAATATTGCATCAAAAAGTTCTCCTACAAGCTTTAAAAAGCCTGGTTCTTATAGTTTTCAAGGCTCATATGAGGAATCCCAACTTCCCTCAAGATATGGCCTCTTTCTGAGATCAAATCCCCCTTCAAATGTCCTAAAATCCTCAAAAAATCCACTTTCTGGGCATAATATCAGTCAAAAATCACTTTTGTATAGTTAAAAACCCATTTTTTCTAAAAAATACACAGTAAGCCCACAAGATAGGGCACACGCCCCCTTTACCAGGTCACATGGGGCCACATGGCCAAGTGTCAGTGCTCCAAGTGCTATGCACCAACCCCCTTAACTGTTAACTCCTGGTTTTGGGGCGCCTTCCATGGGATCTGGGCTAATCTGCCCTTGGGTGCGCCCAGAATTAGCCCTTGGACACACTCCTGTAATGAAAACCATGTGCTGGGGCTTAGCCCTAGCCCCCTTGTGCCCTCCTTTGGATATTTGACCCCAAAACTATAGGAAAGTGGGTTTTTTTCATAAATTTGACTTTTGGCAGGTTGGTAATTGAACTTTTCCAAAGACTTGGAGCTAGCCATGGGTCAGAGGTTCGAATCCCATGGACCCCCAAATACGTTTTACATGCCAACTAGTAGTGAAGTGCCACGTGGCTGCCCATGTCTGGGCCATGTGGCACTTATTCATTTGCTAGTTGACCATTGACTTTTGCCATAGAAGAATCTGATTGTCATGCGATATTTTTCACATCCGGAGTTTGTTTTGAGGAAATGAATATATGGCTGGAATCAACGCGATGAGACGATCACAATTGAATTGGTTTCATCCAATTATGAGAACTTTGATTTTTGAGCATTTTCTTAGCGGGGAGCCTCTTGGATCAGCCAAATCCCCGATGGAAAAAAACCTGGACTTGTGAGCTTTTTCTCCATGTGTCTTAATGCTCGGTCTATGCGGTTGTTCCACTACTAATGCTTCCATTCATTCTCCTTGTGACTCAACGCTCGAACATACATTTCTTTGATTCTCACGTGAACCCTGTCTTTGGATTTTTTGTGAGTTGGCTTGTGACTGTTATACTGTTGTGGCATTTGGGGCTGATTTTGGCATTATTTGACTGAATATGATAGGTAGGGAACATTCAGTGATGTGTGTGACAAACAGATTGTCATTTTCTCATATCTACACTTTCGGTAGTTAAACACTATAAAAATTTTCTCTCCTAAGTTACCGAAAGCCAAAATTTCAATATTGTTACAACAGAGGCTCCATCTAGGGATGGTGCTTTCTTGCAAAGCACCAAGAACAGTAGACCACGTGCCTTCATCCATTGGGCGACCTGAAATCATCCTTATCAAACTTTGAACTCTGTCGCTTTACTTGCACCTTTCCGAAACAAAAAACCACTTATGCATTCATTGGGCTATGGAGTCATAATGTCTTAAATCAAAACCATACAGGATGCCAAACTGAACTGGAAACATACTTAAAACCACTGATGTACTCTAATGCTCAAAATCAAGCTTATTTATATACATCACCTACTCTAATTGATATCACTATTTTTGTTCAAGTATAGGAAAACTTCCAAATCAACCAAGCGAGTATCCGACTAACACACTTAATTATACTTCCATCTTTGATCAAAAGGTTGACAGTAGCAGCTGCAAATTTCAAAACATGCCCTGGGAGAAGGTACTTACAGTTTTGAAATTTAGACTTCAAGAAGTCGGAAATAAAAAATCCAGTCCCCCATTTTGACTCCATATAAACTGCTACTAGATCATAAAAGTCACATAGAAATACCTCATTTTGTTGTTGTTCCAACTGACTGAAATGTTGTTGCTTGCTTCCTTTACTGATCTGAATGTTAAATGTGGACTGCTCAATATTTGCTGGGGAAACATGCATGATCAACTGCTGAACTGAACCTATCTGCTCTCTTTTATCATATCCCTGTAATATGAATTCATCACTATGATATGCTATCCTATTACAACTGACAATTTTTAAGAGAGAAGAAGAGATATGTTCTTCATTTCCTACACTATTGTCCTGATAATGATCAAATAAAAACCGAGTCTTAAAATATGCATCATGAAAAAATTTCTGATCACCCTCTCCAACAATGATATCTTTAGATGATGTATCAAAGTTAAAAGGATCTTCATTGGACTCTTGAACAACAGATTCATATCTATTTTCAACCATAGCATTCATACTTTTCTAATCATCTCTTAGTTGATAAATAAGATTTGATGAAATTTCATTAGACAACAAATCTTTAAAATCCTCTTCATCATCACTATATTTATCGAATACTGGAAAATTAGAATAAAATCATGAAGGTTTCTGCAATGAAAAATCAACAATCTGATCTCGAAACAGATTTCGAAAAATATTGTTGTCTTCTTCATCATCATCAGCCTTTACATCAAAATCTAAATCATTCTCGAACACCAAACATTCTTCAGGATGGTTAAACATGACAGCCACCTCTTTTTCATGAAACAGAACAGATTCTACAAGATCTTCAAGACCGTGTGGATGCTGCAGAGCTATGTAATCAGGGGTTGCAACATGACTGTTCAGGAGAATATCTATCTCTTCTTCTGTTAAAGGAGGAGGTGGTCTGTGCAATTTCTGGATCAAGCAACTATTGTTTTCTTTCTCTTCTGTAGGTTGACCATGATACTGAATATCTTCTTCTTGAATATGATCATAAGAGCTATCATATCCTGTTTCTTTATCAGCCAACTCTTCGTCATGCTGGTCACCTTCATCCACCAGAGAAATTTCTGTTGTTTCTTCCTCCTCTTCAAGAGGATTTGTTTGATCTTTTTCTCTTATGAATTCTATACTACAACAATCTTCAAAAAGGATTTCAGCTGAATATATCCTTTTACAATATTGATGAAAAAGTGTGTGAAAATCTTTCAATGAAGGAATACTAGAATGGGGTAAAGATTTATACCAAAGCCTGGCATGTTTTTCCAATGAAAACATAAACAACTTCATGAGGACATCTTCATGATGTACATTTAATTAATCCATGAGCTTGTGGAATTCAAACAAGTGTTGAGCAGGATTGTCGTCCGCGTATTCACCGAATTTAGGAAGGACATCTTCCCAAACTTTAATGTCTGGAACTGTGTTTGGAAAACCATAAACATTTGTAAAGTACAGAGGAGAAAACCTTGCAGCAATCCAAGCAACAAACAAATTTGACATTTTGAGACTAGTGGAGTCGCCAGTGAAATCATGTAGAGTCTATGAACCAAGGAGTTGCCAGGTGAATGATCACAACCAATTGAATGCCTATCCCTTGTTCACCATCAAGAGATAGATCCGAGCTTTGTCGTATCCCAGGGAAGATAACTTCGTCCTCCATCCCTGGCAGCAGAGCCAGAAAATGTTGTCACAAGAGTTGGTTCTACGCTGTAATAGAGCCAAGCCTTAGCACATTTTAAATGAAAAAATAAGCTATCACTCAGAACTTGATTTGGGTTGCGTGCAAGTAAATTTCGAGATAAACACGAACCACTTTTGATTAGAAGTTTCCCCTTCCAACCTGAGAGGGATCTATCGAATATATTTCACGATAAAATATCCAATAAGCTTAACATCGAGTAGATCTGTGGGTAACAAAACGTTTTGAGGTTTTTAGGGTTGATGGGTTGGACTGGGAGGGAGTCCATTGGGAATGGAGTCAAATGATCAAGCAAATAATAAGAGTGTTTTGGAAATGGAAATCCATGGAGCAGAGGCAAGATATAAACTAATTACAAAGATAAGGATTTATAAAAGTGTGGCAGTAGAATAAAGATAAAACATATCAATACACAAGGAGCACTTAGTGATGAGTGAATTCCAAGCATAAATCAGTGGAAAGAGATGGTTGGGACAGAGCATCTAGCAAAGGATAAATTTTGAACCTTGATCTCTACAAGAAACAACCTATAACTAGTCTGCAACAGAGCATCTAACAGAGGATGAATTCTATTACAAAACAATTACAAATCGAGAAGAAAATATAGATGGAGTGATATTGAAACTAAGAAAATGGACAAACTTTGCAAGCAACATCACAAGAATCTCTGATATGGATAAAACATGCTTCTACAATATTTTATTAAAATGAAAGCTACAACCCAGGAGTACTACTCCTGTGTCTTCCCCCCTCTACCTTTTACAAATATGCCTCATATATTTATTGAGGTCGAAATCCTCTCTAATCTAAAAGATAACAACAATTACAACCAATTCTTGAAACTTTCTGCCATAGAAAATGGGCCAAACTACCGAAAACTAGGGCTGCGGTTATGGCTCTGTATCTCTCGAATCGCGACAGTTGTGTATAAACTAAAAGATCATTTTTTGCATCTTTTTATTCTGAGAAAAAACCTCTCTCATTTTTTTGAGACCCCTTTTCGTTTTCCCCAAATCTGCATTTAACAAATATGTGTCAAAATAGGAAAATATGAAATCTGAAAATTAGGGCTCGAAGATTTATTCTATTCTCCCAATATGTGACACTTGTAGGAAAACTGAAAGAGGCTAATGATCTATGATGTGTTATGCACAAAATAATCCAACCCTTTCTCAAAATGATACTCTAGTCGCTCAGAATCCTCATTTGAAAATGATGACTCAAAACAGTAAAAAACGCCACATTTCTGAAAACGAACCTCATCTTGCGGGGGACATTTGACTGCCTTAACAAGCTCAAAATGAAATTCTGAAGACACCACTGGACAACTTAGGATTTTTATATGTCGATAGACTATTCGAACACGAAAAATGACCTCTCCACGGCTGAGAAAATTGTGTTTTTCTAAAGCAATTTTGCATATGGCTGGAGTCTCGATTTCGGGTTTTCGGGATTCGGGGAAACGAAGAAGCAGTTATTAAAATCTCCACGTCGGCCTAATCCCCGATGGCCAAATCCCTGAAATAGATTTTGGCTTTTACATTGCACTCTTTCGAGCCTTCGGGTTTCGGGTATCATGTCCTCAAGAGTTATGACATGAAAGAAATCCTGAATCGTGAAATCGCGATGTGATTAATTAGACGATAATCATTTGTTTTAATCTCTTAATTAATCACGATTTGCAATTAATATTTAACTTTTCATGGATTTAGGTGTTGGGACATCGATAATACTTGACGCGAGAAATCCCGAATCGTGAAATTGCAATGAGATTTATTAACATTAATCTTTCTTAATCTTTATTTGACCCTGCTTATCCTTTAATACTTTAGTGAATTCGGGCATCGGGGCTGTAGTTGTTAAAATATCTATGTCGGCCAAATCCCCGACGGCAAAAAACCTGGACTCGTGAGATTTTTATCCATGTGGATTAATGCTCGGTGTATGCGGTCATTCCACTGCCAATGCTTCCATTCATTCTCCTTGTGACTCAATGCTCGAACATACATTTCTTTGATTCTCATGTGAATCCTGTCTTTGGATTTTTCGTGAGTTGGCTTGTGACTGTTATACTACTGTGGCATTTGGGGCTGATTTTGGCATTATTTGAATGAATATGACAGGTAGAGAACATTCGGTGATGCGCGGGATAGAAAGATGGTTGTTTTCTCATATCTACACTTTTAGTAGCTAAACACTATAAATTTTTTCTCTCCTAAGTTACCGAAAGCCAAAATTTCAATATTGTTGCAACACTATCATAGGTGGAAAATTGATGAAGTGGGTCGATGTGGTGGAACTGAGGTGTTTCGATGAAGGAAATAGAAAACTTACATTTTCAAGGAATAAATACACACCTACCAACGTACTTGAATCTGCATGGACCCATGTGACCAGTTATGGAAAGTAGGATGGGTCGTTCGAGTAGTTATAACTACTGATAGACATGATCTCTTGAAGACGAAAGGGTCAACTGAAAACCTGACAAAAGTACATCCCTTGGATTTCCCCTTCAAAAATTTGGATCCCTGATTGGAGGTCACGTCTAACATAAGTCATGAAAATCCCAAGGATTGGGTGGAAGAAGAGGCCACAGGTGGAAAAACATCACCATGACATACAAACAAAAAGAGAGAGTGGTATGAACGAGCAAAGACACATAAATATGTAGAAGAAAATAATACAACAATAATGATTGGAAAAAAATGTGAATTGAATCGAACCAAGAGAAAACTCAGAGGAAGATAAAGTGAGAAGCAGACTCACAGATATATAGTGCGGTGAACATAGGTGTTTTCTTGCACAAATCTGAGAAAAATAAGAGATTGGAAAGTTATTCTTGAAGAAAATAGAAATCTTGTACAAAGGATTGTTGATCACCCTGAAACAAAGAAGACCCAGGTCAAGACTGGAGAAACATAGGAATACAACTTGGTACCTATTGGAAAGAAGCTGACATTGGTAAGGGAGATCACTGAGGGAATATATATAAGAGAAGGGACTCTTTGTGCAGATCAAATCCAGTGGGAAGGGTACCTGATAAACCTGTGGAAGTATTGAGCTCAATGGGAAGAGGGAAAGTTCTTCTGTTGTCAGTGGAGGAAGAAGAGTAACCTTTTTGTATCACATAAGTTTGGAGAACCAACTGAATATTTCCCTTGTGATATCATGGCTTGGAATAGGGGTTGCATGCTGTAGAAAGGTACTCTACAACATAGCCTAAGGCTGGGAGGAAAGGCATCCTCTCTGAGTCAGTTTGATGTTTAGATCCACTAAACACATAAGTATTTTTAACTCATTGCGTTTAATGCAAATCTGTTATTTCATGGTTAAATAGGGAATATGAATGTATGTAAGGAATGATTGACTTCCTGAGTAAAATGGAATGATTATGTTGTTTCCATTGGCTAACCTGTTAGAACTATGAACCCTTGAGATTTGTTTGAAGGTAGGGTATATCCTTGAGGGAGTTGCAAGACTTTGCATGGAAAGCTTACAAGATATGAATAAAAAATTTACCCCAAATTTGACAGAGGATATTTCTTATTGATTGGGAAGGGATTCAATGTAGACCCCAAGAGTCCTAATGTTGTAGAAACCCTTATTCTTAAGAGGAAGGTTTATAAAATATGGACAAAACCTTCATTTGGATAGTGAAAAGAGTGCCCTAGTGTTTGGGAAGCTCTATGTAGGTTGAGATATCTTAAGACCTGAAATAACCACCTGTCTTAAGTGGAAAGTTTGTAGGACATGCAATTTCTTTATCCAAGTTCCTAAATAGAATTCCTTAGTCGATTTTAAACCTGGAACCCTGAACTATTGAAGGTATGGTAGAACCTTGGAAAATACTAGTGGGAGTTGTTTAAGTTCCAAATTAGACTGATCCCATGAAGAGGACCCAGATTTTAGACTAGAAGGATTCACAACTGTCAGATCGAATTAGCGAGAAGATTTTAACCATTGATCAGAGGAAACAATCATTAAAATCGACTAGTACAAGGTTGTACTGGGACTCTGACGAAGATAGTTCCAAGACAAAGCCAACCCTTGATCTATTGTAGGGTGAATCAACAATTTATGGGCCGTCGATATCAGTCATGGGTCCTTCAGAGTGAAGACTATCAGAGGCATGGAAAAAAGGTTGCAGGGAAGTCCAAGGACTAGGAGTCTGAGATCCGTTTATCTAGCGGTAAATTCCTAGTGGGATCCAAACCATTGGATGTTGGAGGAACCAATCCAAGGAGGAGGTTTCAATAACCTTATTTGGTGAACAATTTTAAACCATGAAGTGCAAGGTATCGATCATATGAGATGAACGTGGAACTTTAGATTTTTCGGAGTGTGCGTGATCAGAGTGAACTGATCAGAGAAGTCCAAGGAACCAGAGTGGAGACGCTTCGATGGGAAAGGACTATGAGAATGGAGAAGGACTGTTGATTATGTGAGGGTGATATTTAAATCTCAGCTATAGATTTGAGGGTTCCCTTTTCCAATGGGTAATTTGGGTGTTCAAGTGGAAGTAACCATCAAGTTAGTTGAGGTGCTGATGAAATCGTAGTCTTTGAAACCCAAGATCGAGGACCATTGGATCCCTTAGGATGATTCATCAGACTGAATTCGTTAGATAGGATGCCAACCCTAGAGTTGGAGTGTTCCGACGAGAATGAGTTCAAAATGATACAAATCATTAGTTCGTTGGTAAGGAAATATCCTAACCATCCGATTTACAACACTAGACACCTAGTCACCTTGGTAAACTCTGGGAAGGAGCTTCTCTGAGGTTTAGTAAGAGTTAATACAAAATAATTTTTGATAAGAGAAGTCTTCACTTAACAACTAATGAAACCTGCTAACATGTCTTGAGAAGAAGAGAGGAAATCCGAACATCCCACCAACCTAAGTGTTGATTAGGGGGTCAGGTATGTTACATAGTGGTATCAAAGAAGATTTCAAACTCTAGGTTTGTATGGGTCACCAAGACCACTTAATATTATTTAAGAACTCTTTTTATTTGCCAATAATGCATGCTATGATGTTGATTTACGTAATGGCTAACGATGTTTTTCTATTTCAACACATAGGCCAGTGAAAGTGAATGGTGCAGTGTAGCATGGACGATACATCACACTTCAGAGATGATAAATATGATGGTCGGAGGGATAGATAAACCCCTCCAAATTTGGTGGTTACTGTTAGAATTTTGAAGGAAGACAATGAGAGGCTAAATGCAGATCTAAATTTTGAAGGTTGAATAGGCAGAGATAAATGCAGTTCTATTGCAGAGATTATTTGATATTCAGAAGCATCTGCAACAAGGCCTTAGTAATGCAGAGTTTCAACAATCAGAGAGGTTGAGAACCCCTTCATATGCTCAAAATAATATATTTTCCCATAGCGATATAGGAAAGAGTTCTTCCAAGAAGAGGAAACGTAATGCCAAGAAAACTAAATTTGGTGGGAATATTTCCACAGAGTCATCCAAAAAAAAAAAAATTTTCGAGGAGTTTTCCAATAGAGACACTAGATCAAGTGACCCTAAGAGGAAAATGAAGAGACACTCACATAGTTCCTTGATTGAGGAATACAAGAAGGCTAAGCCACTTACCTTTGATGGATAAATTAATAAGGGCAAAGAAGCTGAGTCTTGGTTGCCGGGTTTGAAGAAGTATTTTCAGGTACATAATTACTTAGATAATACAAAATCGAATACTGCCATATTCAATATGAATGGAGGAGCTTACATCTAGTGGGAATACCCCAAGGAAGTCAAAGTACCGAAGGAAAGAAAACTGACCTGGAAGTAGTTTGAGAGATACTTCTGAAAGGCATACCTATTAGAGAAGTATTATGATGATCAAGTCAAGGAATTCCATGAGCATAAGTTTGGACAACTTACCATGGATGCATATGATAAGATATTTTTGGAACTGTTGAGGTATGTCCCTTACCTCAAGGATGAGAAAGAAATAATACAACATTTTCTTAGTGGATTTCCATAGTCCTACCGAGACATAATTGAGTTTGACAATCCCAAGACATTGGAGGACACTATGAGGAAGGCCAAGTGTTTCTATGACGAGTCTAAACATAAGCATGATCCTTCTAAGGAGTCGAAGAGAAGGGATAAGAGTGGATCCCAAAAGAAAGGTGTTGTACATCAAATTTTCACACCTAGGTACCTCTCCCTAAGTGTCACAAGTGTCGTAAAAGTGTCATATGTATCTTGCTAAGTGTCGCATACACCTCGACACCATGAAATAACATATGTCACAATCCCTAGTCAATGTGGAGGAGAAATATATTAAATGAAGGTACAAATACTATGTGCACATGAATTATTACTAATATTCATGAAAAGGAAATTAATTTAGTGTGAGAATCCACCTCACATTTGGTTTCCTAATTTTTAGGGGAGGTTGAGGATCTCATGGATGGTTGAAATATTTCCTCTTTAAAATCCTTGAGAAATATTTCCTCCCTAAAATACTTAAGAGATATTTTCTCCCTAAATACCTTAGAGATCCCATTTTAGTGGATCTGATGAGTGATCCTCTCCATGGTGGTTAAGCCTCCAAATCCTATATAATGAGGGATTTCCACGGAGAAGGGAGATGAAAGAGATTTGAGGTATCAAACTTATGATCTTGGGAGAAATATTTCGGTTATGATCTTGGGAGCATTGTGCAAGGGCTGGACAATGAGGACTTGGGGAGGCTGTTGAAAATTCATCTACATTTTGTAAGTATCTCTTAAAATTTCTCGTTAATATTACTTGGCCTATTCCCTTCAAGATTGTGTATTTTTTCACATGATTGTCAATCTTGATAAATGAATTTGATTAGTCTAATATTGTAGAGTAGAGTAGAGTAGAGGTTCTTTGTCTTTTTCTTTCCATTGAATTGCAGATTGTATTGAGTGGTGATGAAGAGTTTGGAGATCAATCTCATATCGGAGGCAGTGAGGACGAACTACATAATAAGGTGCATCAGATTTTCTTCCTTCTCTTTCTCTTTCTGATTAGGTAATTGAATTCATAGGGATTTTAGTGTCCATTTGTATGTTTTCTGTCTTGGTATAGGGGTCTAGAATCCAATAGGATATTCACCTGTCCGTAGGGGGATTTTCCTACAACAACATGATTTAAACCTTTCCCATATAAGAATCCAAAGAAAGAAGCTCAATTCGGTCAATGGAGCAGGAGCACACATCATCAAAAATTTCCATATTAGAGTGGAAATAAGCTAGGGGAGATGGCAAGAGAAAGAGTAGAGAACCACACCATTTGAGGGATTGTCCTCATGGGAAATAAAGAAATAAAATAATTTACCATGTGCATGAATATAGTACTATCAATGATGTGGACAAAAGTATTCCCAAGATATAAGAAGTTGTGGAGAATCGACAATAATACCACCAGGATTTAATAGTGGAGAAAGAAGGTATAATCGCCAAACAACCCATTTCTATTTTGATTGATCTTGGATCTAGCCTTAGTTATGCTTCACCCCAAGTTGTTGAAGCATGTGCCTTATAGAGGAATAAACATGAAATGGTATGGTTGGTCCCATTAGCCACATGTACAAAGGGAAAAGTGGAAAAAATGATAGAAGCCTTCCCATTTGAGATGATTGGACTGCATACTCAAGCAACCCTAAATATCCTACCTTTCAGATCATACGATATACTATTGTTGGGTCACCAATATGCCATCTTTTTTTGCCATTAAAATCATTCATTTTGATCATTTTACCTCATCCTTTACTCATTTATCGTCATTCCTACCATAAATATTCACAAAAGCACCATGGTACACCCCCATATGCTCAAGTAGTTAATTATCATGTATTTCCTTCATTTCTAGTGAATTAATGAGAATTATAAGTTGGTTTTATGAGTTCAGTAATGCGACCCTGCAACAATGCGTTCTAGGTTTCCTATAGCACAGTTCCTGCAACATCGTCATTGTGTTGATATTATGGTAGCTACGAGAGGTATTAACCTCCACGTGTAACCTTTGACAAGACTAGAATATTTTGGGAATCAAGAGAAACCCTAAAACGTTGGATAATAACCCTAGGAGACAAGTCAACTCAAGATAATATTTAATATTGAGTTATTATCCTCTAGAAAGAGAAGTTGGCCTAGTCAAGTGAGATAAAGCAGTATATATAGAAGGCACTAGAGCTCATTTGTCATACACACTCTCACAACTGTATAAGACCAGTAGTGTGCAAGTTTGGAGAGAAACTACAGCTACAACTACAAATTCTACAACTCACATTTCGGTTTTGGCTTAGAATTTCTCTTGGTTATGGTTTGGACTTTCTGCTTGGCCTTTGGTTATTCTTTGTTGGTGTGCTAGCCTTGGATAAAGGTGCACTACCTTGGTTGGATACTGGATTGCTTCCATAATTATTCTGTCTGTCAAGGTTAAGGTGCTTGAGGGTGGCTTTGTGCCTATGGTTGGGTGACAATATTTCTATATTGTCTATGGAGAAATGAGCACACCTATTTTTCTAACAGGTTATGGGCCCACACTATCTTTGGACGGTCTAACCGCTGGAAGATATATTGGGAGGATTTTCTCAGTTACAGTTGCAGTCAAAGTTTTGCTGCAACAACAAAACCCTAACCCTCTTTTTAAGGCACCTTAAGTGAAGATATTGACCTAAGTCTTGGATAGCCTACAGCCTAGCCTAGTTCACCTCCTATCACTCTCAACAAGCTAAGGAATCATGTTTGATTTTTTGGTCAAATTCAAAGGTTGACCAAGTCAAAGAAGTCATGTCTTGCTCTATGAAGTCAGAAAATAAGTTAGAATGGGATTCTAACTTCAGAGCATGGAAGACAAGGATTTACCTCATCCTTTCCAAGAATAAAGTGTTGGATATCGTGAAAGGAAAGATCATGGAACCACAGTTTGAAATAGGAAAAGAGAAGGAACCTCATAATGTTGTAGTTATGGATAAGTTCAAGGACAATGACATGAATTCTATGAGTATCAAAGTGAAATATTTAAAAGACCACTTGATACCCCACATCTCTCACCTCCACTCATCTAAGAAGATGTACGATGCCCTAACTAACCTCTTCTTGGTTAAAAACATTGGAAAAGTAATGATTTTGAAGAATGAGCTCCATGATATGAAAATGAATGATGATGACAACATAAGATCATACTTTGTAAGAATCTCTCAGTTAAGAGATCAAATACAAGCTATTGAATAAATCATTTCAAAAAATGAACTAGTAAATATAGTACTCAATGGCCTTCCCAAGACATGGGATTCATTTACCACAAGCATGACCACAAGAAAGGATTATTCCACATTTGAAGAACTTTGGACCTACTGTGCACAAGAGGAATCAAGGATTAGTGCAAAAGTGAAATCCCTAAAAGAATATGATGATCAATCCTTCACAAGAAAATTCAATAATTTTAGGAATAAGAGGAAGTTTGGCTTAAAGGAAGAAACCAAATCAAGAAAATGATATGTCAAAAATACAATGCTTCAACTGTCGAAAATATGGTCACTACAACAACCATTGTCCCGAGTTAAAGAAAAGGAAGGAAACAAACAAAGCAACAATTGCCGAAGAAAGGGAACCCTCAAAGAAATCCAAGCAGGATAAAACATACTTCTTCTTCTAGTCAAGATGAAGTACGTTGAAAATATTTGGTGACAATTCCTGTGGAAGCCATTATACAAGTAATAATTGCCAGATGGGCCATAATAAGAATCAAACATGAAGAGACTAGAAATAAGTCATCAATAAAGAGGAAACTAGAATAAAACTCATGACACTTTGTAGAAAACAATAATGATGTAGACGAAAGCATGGGCTCTCTTAGATGGAGGGAGCTGATTGCAGAATTCCAAAAGAAGACAATGCATTAAGGAATGAAGCCCAGATTAGGTGGGAGATAATCCTAAATGATATGATCCATTGAATAATCCATGAAGATTATAAAGTATCTATCCATGTTCCCCATTGAAAGTAACAACCATGATAAGAAACACATGTTCAGTTTGACTCTAGAAGAAGTGTTCTTCGAAACCTTAAGTATCATTGGTTGTCCATCTAAATCCATGTTCCTATGATGAAAGGAAGAAGCTGGAATCCTTACGAAGGAAGGGCATGTAATCTATAGAAGAATCCATGGACCCCAAAGATAATGAGGAACATGAGGAAGAACATGAATATTCGAAGAAGGAAAGAAAAGCCAAAACAACCAGTTATTATACCGAGAATCATAAGACTACCAACTTGGTTTGAACCCACTAGAAGCAATCAAGTAGAAGAAATGGAAGTTGTGATGAAGAACAATGTATGTAAGAAAATGTAAAAAAGTATCATGAATGGAAGCATTGTGAAATTAAGAACTAGAGGTTCTTCCAGAAGGATGAAGAAGACTATGACGACAACTTTTTCTAGTAAACCAGATATACCTCTTGTAGTGTCCATGGATTGAAATTTACATGTAAAAGATTGGTCTTCCCAATAAAGAAAATTGAGAAAGAAGCTTATACCAAAAAGAGACCTGTGTATGAAAATGGAAGAAGACCTTGTATGGATTCAAGCAACTTGATGCAAAGTATCTCATATACAACATAAGCATGGAGAAAAATTCATATTACAGAGAAAGTGTATCAAAATAATTAATCAGAAGACCAAGATGATGGATTGCAAATCTATGGAAAATGCTCAGATATAAATAATTTGAAGAGACTCTAATCCAATAGACTTGTCTCTATATTGACAATTGATTGGATCATTAATGTATTTAATAATCAACCATATATTTTTTTGTGGGACATTTAAACTATGCCATACAAATGCATGTATTTATCAATTCAGATTGAACACAAAGTGCAGATAAAAAAAGAAGTGCTACTTGGATATGTTTTAGTTTGAGATTTTTCACAATGTCATGGGATAGAAGGAAACAAAAGTATGTTCCACTCAACACTATAGAAGCAAAGTATATTGCAACTTGTGATGCTTGTATATAAGAAATGTGGCCTTGTAAGTTGGTTTTTGGACCGTCTGATCATGTGCTGAATTCGACCATAATATATTGTAAAGAGCTATGGGAAGCTTTCATAGAAACCAATGTTCCATGACATGTCGAAGTATATTGAGATCAAGCATTATATTCTCTATGATAAAGTCCATAAGAGAGAATTTGTTCTCCAATATATCTCCACAGATGAGTAGATAACAAATATTTTGGTAAATTCTCTATCCAAGATGAAAAGTTTGCATACTTAAGAGACAAGCTAGGGCTCATGGAGACGACTTCCTTATTGGAAAAGGAAGTGATTACTCCCAGGTTGGGAGGGAGAACTGATATTTTATTGATTTATGGATAGTCATTTTCCAGTTCGAAAAATGGTCCAAGATGGGCAGTTTCTTTCCAGTTCGGAAAATGGTTCAAGATTTCTGACGGATATGCATTTTCCATGTCGGAAAATGGTCCATATCGGACAATCATTTTCATAATAAAAATGGTCTGATAGATTGATGATGTACCATAGACATTGATTCCCCTTGTGGCCAGTGTGGGGGAATGGTCTAAGAAAATCATTCTTCTTGGAAGTCACTCTGAGTAGTGGTCAAGTATAATGGCCCGCCTTATCAGCAAACCATTCTTTCGAAGTTCACAGTTGTGAGCAGTTTCAAAAAATGGTCCATTTTGGAGGCTGGTGCAGGACAATCATTTCCATGGGAAACGATCCAGATAGTCATTCCCTAGGGCAGAATAATTCTCTCGAGGTTGCACTATGATTAGTTCCAGAGGAATGGCCCAGTTAGGTGAATGGTCCAAGTTCAACAATCAGGGGCATGCATTCCCTAGGGCAGACTCATTCTCTCCAGGTTGCATTGTGATTAGTGTCGGAGGAATGGCCTAATTAGGTGAATGGTACAGGCTCAAAAATCAAGGACAATTATTCTTTTATGCTTGGGAAGAATAGACAAGATAACCTGTGGTTGATGTTTTCCTTTATGAGGGAAGATGGTCTTCCATATCTCGCAGATGTGAGTGGAAGAATGGCCCAAATGACTAAGTTTGTATCATAATATTGTTATGCAGGTTGATATCAAATGATATGATTATTGCAAAGACTGTATGTCTCTGGATAGTGGTTGTATGCTACTGTGGTGGATGTGTTCCACTGGTTGTGACTATGTGTCACTCGTTAATAGTCATTTTCTACTAGGAGTGGTTGTGTACCACCATATAGTAGTTGTATACTACTATGTATAGACACAATTGTGTTCTATTGGATGGCACTGTTCTGATTTCCATGGGGACTATATAGTTGGATAAGTGATGATGGTACTCATGATTTGAGCATGAGATAGCCTGTGTGTCTATGATGATGCTCCCATTTGAATGGTCTGCTTGTGCTCAATACCAATAGCTTTAATACCTCCCTAGCTAGGAGGGAGTGTTGATATTATGGTAGCTGTAGGAGGTATTAACCTCCACATGCAACCTTTGACAAGACTAGAATATTCCAGGAAACAAGAGAAACCATAAAACGTTGTATAATAACCCTAGGAGAAAAATCAGCTCAAGAGAATATTTAATATTGAGTTATTATCCTCCGGAAAGAGAAGTTGGTCTAGTCAAGTGAGATAGAGAAGTATAAATAGAGGGCGCTAGAGATCATTTTTCATACACACTCTCACAACTGAATAAGACCAGTAGTGCTCAAGTTTGCAGAGGAAATGTAGCTGCAACTACAGCGGCTGCAACTGACATTTCGGTTTTGGCTTGGAAATTCTCTTGTTTATGGTTTGGAATTTCTGCTTGGCCTTTGGTTATTCTTATTTGGTGCGCTAGCCTTGGAGAAAGGTTCACTACCTTGGTTGGCTACTGGATTGCTTCCAAAATTATTCTTTCTATCAAGTTTAAGGTGCTCAGGGGTGGCTTTGTGCCTATGGTTGGGTGAAAATATTTCTATATTGTCTATGGAGAAATGAGCACACCTATTTTTCTAATACATTGTTCCTCATACTTCCACATGTCCAATGGAGAAATGGGCACATATATATCATAGTTGGATTCTTATAGATAGATATGCACCATCATATGATGCCTAGGTTGCGCGTATGATTCTCCAAGCACTTGGTCCAAGTTATGATCAAAATTAGCAAAAAGTTTCAGACAACCAACTTCCGATGTGATTATGGGCCGATGAAGATATATCTCGAAAATCCAAGACATGGGTTTGTGAAAAATAGTCCAAATTGGTTTCATAGTGGGTCGATTTCCAAAATTCAAAATGGTTTGAGAGATAAGGGTGGATCTTCAAGGTGCATTTTCCAAGAAATTCTACAGCACCCGAGTTCCTGCAGTTACACCTCTTGTGGATAAATTTGGGAATGTGGTTTTGTCAAATATTATGTTTTTGGCTTCCATAATATTCAAACATATACAACAACCATTAGTTAACCTCCATTTCCTTATAAAGTTTGTTATGGTTGTAGATCCATTATTTTTGATTTGGCCTCATTTCGTTGTAACCATTTTCCTTCTTTATTTTGAAATCCATATGTATAAATGTGA
>ML780493.1:121663-158372 GCA_009831015.1 Picea engelmannii | reverse complement strand
GGCGGGGGTAAAGGAGAGACTGAAGAGAGAGAATCAATGTAATCATGGGGATAATTATGGAATAATTACCTTGTTTCAGATCAAGAGATTTCCATCATAGTCTTTATTGGTAGTGTATGCCAAGAGAGGCAGGGCCCCCTCTTTGGTATATGTTTCCCAAATAGTTCATTTTCTATTGTGTGAGTTTATTTTATTTATGCATTGTAATTTCAATTTCATGTTGTGTGGATTAATAATTAGTTCTGAGTTAGTCCATGTTAATTTTTCTTGATATTAATTCCAACATAAAGAAGCTTCCAGAGTATTTTTGGCTAAGCCAATCTCAGGTTCTACTACACAACTCATGTTAGATAATATTGATCTCAAGAGGTCATATTTTTTTATTAAGAAGCATGTTTTATGTTTTCTTTAAGAATACAATTAGATGTGTAAGTTCAATAATAAGCATTCTCTGCTTCTAGTCCTTTGGTTGGTTTTGATCAGGAAACAAGGTACCCTTCCGAAGCTTATCTAAGCTACTTGGAACCGCATTGCTACACATACCTAACATGTAATTCCTCACTATGAAAGTCATCCATGTAGTATAAACTTGCTTGCACATAGTTGAATCTAGGTGTTTTTACATTTTCTACAAGTGTGGTGTGACAATTTATCATCCAACACTTCTAAGACTTAGCTCTGCACATATTTTTCCTAGCACTTTATAAGTTTACGAAACTCAAATTGATGATAAAATGTATCAAAATTGGATTTGAATAATTCGATTAACATTTTTGGTGCCATTGTTGGGGAAGTTCTCAAGGATTTAGTCTTGAAGTGTGTGTGTCTTCTATATTTTTAGTTTTATTTTCTACTCGTGTTAGTAGGGTCTTGGTGACATCATGGCCTTAGTAGCATGAGAGTATCAGTGCATGATTTTCCTTGAAATTTTCTTTGCAAGTTTTGATATGTAAAAACCCCATGCAATAACCCATGTGAAAGACATGGAATATTGACCAACAAGAACAACTTCATAATGCTCAAGATTTTTCTACTCCAAGAACTTTCTCAATTCTCGGTAGCACTTGGAGATAGATTTGAAGAGATAGAAGAACAAGATTTCCATGAAAAATATTTACAACAAGCATATCTGGAAGCCTTCTTTGATTTTCCTTACAAATTTGTAGGGGAGAACAAAGGACCATGGACAACAATTGATAGAGAGTAGATAGTGGAACATGAGATCATAGAATCCCTTGCAATTTTTTCTTTGTGCGAGAGCCAAGTCCTTGAATATCTACAGGGTGTGACAAAAGAAGGCATGCAAGTCATAAGGATGAGTGACTACATTGAAAACTAGTTCCAAGAAATCATTAAGCCAAAGAACCACATCTTTCTTCAGAACTTGTTGACATCAAATCAATCAGATTAGTTGGTTTCCCATATCCAGAAATTCATTGAGGTATATTTTTCATATTTGGATATGATTTTATTTGAGATTATGTTGCACACATGGATTCATTGGAAGTACACTTATACTTGAGAAATATTTCCCTTTTCAAGTAGGGTAGGGTAGTTAATAAATAAATCAATAAATGCATATAGATGATTGGCTCAGTTCCAAGTATAGATCGATATCCTAGTGTAGCAGACTCTTGCAACAATATATGTTCTTGCAACAAATTTTTTCTGTTCCTGTAATAGACTCTATTCTGGTTCCTCTGATTTCCTATAACAATTGGTCATATATCTAGTATACACTGCATGCAAAATAAGATGGGGAAAGGGTTTGGAAATTACCGTGATGTCGAAGGAAAAGATTCCTACAACAAGAGAACAATCAACATTCATGCAATAGAATTCTCTGTTCCCGCAACATATTACTTCTCTGTTCCTGCAACAAATTTCTCTATTCCTGCAACAAATTACTTCTCTGTTCCCACAACAAATTACTTCTTTGTTCTTGCAACAAATTACATCTCTGTTCCAACAACAAATTTATCTGTTTCTGCAATAGTTTGCTTTGTTCCTATAGCAAAATTATCATAGTGCTTCAATTTTCATAAATTCAGTCCCCTTCTTTCAGTTTAGCAACACATCTAATTCCATATATCGTACCAGGTACTAGAAGCTAAAATTTCCTTCTTGCATCCCAAGATTTCATGAAATTAAACCCGAGGTAAAGCATCTTTTGAAACTTATTAATTTGTTAAAAATGTATGGAATTATGATAAGAGACTATTGTAAGCTTGAAATGCATATATCCTATGATACCATTTCATTTTATCTCCATTCACTTTGTAACTTACCTTTTTGATATGCTTCATCGTTCATATTTAACCCTCTCATCATTCTACGCTACCATTGTAAAACCATTACCCTCATTCATGATCCTTTCCATTTTGATCCTACATGATGATACTTTGACTATAATAAGTATTATGGAAGTTTTTTTTCTTTTGTTAAAGGATACAAATATGGTTCATTGGGACAAAAATTAAGAATGGAGGATTCCACTCTACAGGCCAAGGGCATAGCGCTTTGTTCTCCACCATCATAAGATATGTCACATGGATGTCTAAACAAAAAGAATAGAACAAAATATACAATATCCTATTTAGTGTGCTATCTAAATTATTAGCAAGTACAAATATGCAAAAGTAGAATATGAACAAGATAAGCAACCAGATTTTGTAGGTTTCTTTAAAGCAAGTCCGAAAAGGATGAGTAATCAACTCTCTAAACAATAATATTTTACACATCACCTTGTTGACATACAATGTCCATACTTGATAATTTTTTTATTTCCATACAAAGGATACTAAACCCATTAAGAAAGTATAGTGAGAGTAGATTAGGTTTTATGAATATGATATCATTATTTCTTTACTTCATTGGCATGAGGACATCTCAAATCTCAGGTGTGGGGGAGATGTTGGGTCCCTAATATGTCATCTTTTTCCACCATATGAATCATTCATTTTGATCATTTTACCTCACCCTTTACTCATTTATCGCCATTCCTACCATAAATATTCAAAAAATCACCATGGTACACCCCCATATGCTCAAGTATTTAATTACCATGTATTTCCTTCATTTCTAGTGAATTAATGAGAATTATAAATGGGTTTTATAATGATGATTTTATGAGTTCGTTAATGCGAAACTGCAACAATGAGTTCTAGGTTTCCTGCAACAAAGTTCTTGTAGCACCATCATTATTCCTCATACTTCCACGTGTCCAATGGAGAAATGGGCACATAGATATCATAATTGGATGCTTCTAGATAGTTATGTACCCATCGGATCATGCCTGGGTTACCCTTGTGAGTCTCCAAGCACTTGGTCCAAGTTATGATAAAAATTAGTAAACAATTATAGACAACCAACTTCCTATGCTCTTTCTGGGAAGATGAAGATATATATTGAAAATACAAGACACGGGTTTTGTGCAGAAGGGTCCAAATTGGTACTCTTGAAGGCCGATTTCCAAAATTCAATTTTATTTGAGAGGTACAAGCATATATTCAAGGTGGATTTTCCAAGAAATTCTCCAATGCCCGAGTTCCTGCAGTTAGGCCTCTTGTGGACTGTTAGCGTCAGAAGTCACTCCTGGATTGCTTACAGGAGCAGAGCCTGACACCCATCAGTTTAATGTCACGATTTGTTTTAAAGAGGTGATCAAATGGAGGAAAACTCTGAACAATATCATCTCAACTCAGAAACTAGGCCAGGCATGCATGGACGAGTGAGGTGTTGATAAACTTCAAACAGTGAGTTGCAATAAAGGGTGAGTAGGGGGAAGACTTGCATGAGAAGAGTGCGAAGGTCTATCATAAACATCAGGTTCATAACAGACTGGAGAAGAAAGCATTCGAACGCAAGATCCTTTTTCATTCAAACACAGAAAACCAGAGAATACAATAATGTCACAACAAATCCTTTATCATAACATAACTGCAACAATTCATGCGAATCATTCGATCATGAACTCTCTGTCATGAGATGAAACATAGATGGAAAAGGAGAATTGTTTGTCATAAAACAAGAAATCTCAAACACAGAGGCATAACTAGGAAACCAGAATATTTGCTGAAACTTTACAGTTGGGAGCTTAGCTCTACCATCGATAGATACAAAAATGGCGAAAACGCCTTCATATACTCAAACTAGAAACAACAACAAAATAGAGACATAGCATTAAAGGCTTTGCGTCTGCATGGCTTCTGAAAACCTGCAGCCGCAATCTTTGAATGGTCGTGCATCTTATGGCAGACGCGATCGATCTTCTGACAGTTTCATCGGCGAATTGACGTGCCTTTAATTCATTGCTGGACTTTCCCATTATGGCAGAGACGATGTCTAACCACCACCAACCACTTCAATAACTGCTTCGTCGGGATTGAGAATGGCCCGGCTAACTCGGCGCCTTTGGGATGTGGAGGGCCTCCCGCACTGCCACCTGGACTAACTGAATAGCTTGAAGGACGGGTATGGAGGCCAACACGGAAGGTGGGGCTCGACAATGGAGTGATGGGGTCGGACTTATGAGGGTGTGAAAGAAGTGGCGAGGTGTGAGAAGGGTGAAAGAGGAAGGCACATGGAAAGCGACGAGTGGATAATGAGAAGGAAGGAGGACCATGCGGATCAGAGGGGGGGAGGCGGATGGATGACACATGGCAGCAGGAGAAAGGTGATTCTGGAAGATGACATGACGGGAGAAGGGCCCACGCAGGCTAAACACAGGGCAGCTGCGAAGGACGAGATTGTCCAGGCGCCATTGATCCGGGCGTGCTAATATTGGCTGTTAGAAAGTTGCGTGCCCAATTCCGGACCCACCCCCCCTCTGCTTAAAGGTAGAAAGGCAGGGGGGGTCCAAAATTGCCTTTATCGCCGTTGATCCGGGCGCACTGATCTGGACCATTGGAGAGATGCGCCCCCGATTCCGGACCCCCCCCCCCTCCCCTCTGCTTAAAGGTAGAAAGGCGGGGGGGTCTGGAATCCCATACGCGCCGTTGATCTGGGCGTGCGAATCGCTGCCACTCGGACTTGCTCATTACTTACCATGGGCGCATTATCATCTAAAACTTAAGACAAGTGGGTTTTTAACCCATTCTTTTGCATTCTAGCCCCCCTACAAGAAATATCGTTAACATTTGGCTCCATGGGGGATAGAGTCGTCCCTGTGATGTTCTAAGAACACTTTTGCAGATTCCGTGCCTTGTTGTTGGGCTATGGAGTCATTTATTAAACTGAAAACAAAAACAAAAAACAATATTTACAAAAACAAAAGAGTCGACTGTGGCTCACATAAAATATTTTTTCAATAAATGCCCATTCACTGGGCCACTAAAAACTTCTTCACCTTCCAGATCCTGCAACCTGTAAGTGTTGTTAGGAAATACTTCAAGGATCCTGAAAGGTCCCAACCAGAGGGCGTCAAATTTACTGTGCTTGCCCCTGTCCTGCCTGGGTGCGTCCCATTTGAGTACCAGGTCACCCTGCTTGAATTCTTTCTTTCTTCTTTTTCTGTCAAAAGCCTGCTTGATCTTCTGCTGATGACTAAAAGCCTTGTCCAAGACCTGTTCTCTGATCTACTGCACTTCCACCATCTGATGAATCTTTCTAACCACATGGTTAGGTTCTCCTTCAAAATCTTGAAGGAAATTTGCCACAGGTAAGGCGAGTTGAGTGGGGAAAACGACCTCTATTCCGTAAACCAGTTGGAAAGGTGAGATACCCAGGGATTTCTTCGTTGTTACCTGATCGACCCAAAGAGCAAATTTGAGCTTTGAGTCCCAGGCCCTCTTATTGTCCTCCAATAAATTTTTGATAAGCTTGATTAGGCTTTTATTGGAGGACTCTACCAGTCCGTTTCCTTGAGGATAGTATGGAGTAGAGTGAACCAATGAAATCCCAAATTGTTCACAGAACTTGACCAGAGGCTCAGACCTGAAGGGGGCGGCATTGTCAGTGACAATCGTGCTTGGGCAGCCGAATCTGGCTATGATGTCTTCCAAGAGGTTGATGATTACTTTGTGAGAAGTGCTCTTGGTGGGGACAACCTCTATCCACTTGGTGAAATAATCCATTGCAGTGAGGATACATCTGTGCTGGCCACTTGAGGGAGGATGAATCTCTCCAATGAAATCTAATCCCCACTGCTGAAAGGGTGCTGAAACTACTACAGGCTTTAGTGGCAGAGATTTGAGTTGATGTTTACCTGAGAACTTCTGGCATTTGATGCAATCCCTGACTCCCCTGCAGACATCAGTAAACAAAGTAGGCCAGTAATACCCAGCCCGAAGGATTTTGTGGGCTGTGGTCTTCCAAAAATGATGACCTCCGCAGAGACTGCTATGGAAATCAAACATCACCTTCTGGGCTTGCAGCGGGTCCAGACATCTTAATAGTATCCCCAGAGGGTCTCTCCAATACAAGGCTTGGTCAATGAGACAATACCTGACCGCTTTGAGCTTCAAATCTCTGGCCCTACTCTTTCCCAATCCATTAGGGGGCTTTAATTCTTGCAGAAAGTACAAGACATCCCTGTACCAGGGACATGCTGCTAGTGGTATGATGGTCTGAGAATTTCTGCCGGATGACTTAGCTTGCTCATTGATGAAGTTAATCCCCAAAGCCTTGCAATTAGATTCAGCAAGCAGCTTGGCCAGACCTTGCCCCTTTATCATCTTGGTGGGTTTAATCTCCAGGTCAAATTCTAGGATCTTGGCGATCCATTTACCTCTTCTCCCGTCTATGTCAGGCTGTATAAGAATGTCCTTCACAGAGGTTGAAGGGACATAGGCAGTGATTTTTGAGTGCAAGACATAGATCCTGAAAGATTTCAGAGCTTTCACCAATGTATAGGCCTGCTTCTCCATGATCTCATATCTGATTTTAGCATCTCTCAGCGCCTTGCTGTAGAAAGCAATAGGTTTCTCTCGTCCTTAATCATTTTTCTGCAACAAGACTGCTGCTACCGAGTCATCAAAAGAAAACGAGAAAATCAGGAAATCTTTAGAATAATCGGGACTGATTAGCACAGGTGCCTCAGTCAACGCTCTCTTTATTTGGGCAAAAGATTCCCTGGGTTCAGTAGTCCATTTCACTTCATTACCCTTCCTGAGCATGGCTGTGATGTGTTTCACCAGCTCGGAAAAGTTTGAGACGAACCTCCTCAGAAAGTTAACCTTCCCTAAAAATGCCTAAACTTCCTTCTTGGATCTGGGAAGTGACAGGGTCTGGAGTGCCTCTACCCTGCTAGGGTCAATCCTTACTCCTTCTGCTGACACTATATGACCTAACAACTTCCCCTCCTTCATAGAAAACAATGATTTTTTGGGGTTTAAAGATAGGCCATACCTTTGACACTTCAGGAAAACTCTTTTCAGGTGGCAGCATTGCTCTTGGTCTGTTTTAGAGAAGACTATGATGTCATCCAGATATATCACCACACACTGGTCCTTCTCCCTGATGAAGGCTATGTCCATGGCTCGCTGAAATGTTTCTCCTACGTTCATCAGCCCAAAAGGCATTTTGGCATACATGAATGTTCCCCAAGGAGTGGTGAAAGCTGTTTTTTCTCTGTCCTCAGGCATGACTGATATCTGATTGTATCCAGAGAAGCCATCAATCATGGATATTCTTGATGCACCAGTTACCCTCTGCAGTATGTGTTCCATGTTGGGCAGGGGATAATTTTCCTTCCTGGAGCTTCTATTGAGGTTCCTGAAATCAACGCAGAGTCTGATTTCCCCACTTTTCTTTCTCACCGGGACTAAATTGGCCACCCACTCAGAGTATCTCAAGGGGACAATGATCTAGGCATCCAACAATTTATTTACCTCTCTCTCCATGATAGGTAGCAACATGGGGTTTATCTGTCTCAGCTTCTGCTTAAATGGCTTAGCCTCCTCTTTCATTGGGATCTTATGCTCAATGACTGATGTGTCATACGTCTTGAGGTCTTCGTAGGTCCATATGAACACATCAACAAACTCCTTCAGAAACTTAGTATATTTGACCCTCTGCTCCTCGGTCAAGCTCCTTGACAGCTTGACCAACTTGGGGTCCTCCGATGTGCCTATGTTGCATTCGGCAGTGTCATCATCATCACCTGAAACTTTCCCCTTCACTGCTACATCATTTCCATCGAACAATCTTTCTAATGGGACAAGTCCCCTCAGAATGTAATTGCTCGGTAGTTGAGTAATCTGGCGATCAACAATTTTATTTAAAAGCTCCCTAGAGTGATGATCACCTTCCATGTCAGGATTCTCATCTATGTGCATTGCAGAAAAGTCATTAATGGATTGGAAAAACTTCTCGATTTCCTGATCATCTTCAAACACCTTCTAGTGTTTGACGTTGTCTGGTACAGAGGGCCTATATTTTATCTCAACACCGGGTCTGACCACAGGCGATGAAGGAATTTCGAGCAAGCTAGCTGTGACAGCTAAAAAATCGGCTGAAGCATTTTCCTCCCTTGGAATATAAGAAATATTAAAAGCTAGGAAGAAATTATCAACTAGGTCCCATACCTCATTTCTGTAACTCCTGAGCCGAGGATTCTTAGCCTGATAAACATTTTTTACCTGCTGGATGATCAACTCTGCATCTCCGAACACAGCCATCTCCTTAATTCCCATTTCCTTGGCAGCTCTTAATCCCAGAACCAGAGCTTCATACTCTGCCACATTGTTGGTGATTTCGAATTCCAGCTTGTATGACAGAGATATGGTCTCTCGACAGGGTGATATGAATACCACCCCGACACCTGTACCTATACTGGAGGAAGCTCCATCAAAGAACATTTCCCAAACAGAGGTGGTTGGAGGGGGTGCCTCCTGATTAAGAATGAGCTGCTTTCTGATCTGTAAAGGGGCCTCAGGGGCGTGGGTGAGCTGTAGTAAAATGGAGCCTAAATAAGTGTCCAAGGCATAGATGGGATGATTGGTAGGGTTGGCTTCATCACTGATTATGTAGGCCAGCTGGGCCTCTCTGTATAATCTTCTATGCTCCCCTCCAAACACTGGGATAGTGGCATATGTGAGGTCCATCTGCAAGGTTCCCCCCAGTCTTTTTATCCAAGATCTTGACAACAACATGCCAAACTTGGGGGGAACATCAGCCACTACAATATCCATGACCATACTTTTCATGGGCAGCTAAAACAAAGAAACTACTAGGTCCTTGATCACTCCCAAACATTGAACCCTCCTGGAGTCAAAAGAATAGAGGTCATGATAGGCTCGGGTGACTTCTAGTCCTAACTCTTCCATGACAATTTTGGGCATGAGGTTGTGGGAGGCCCCTGAATCCATAAGGCAATTATGCAACACTTTATCATGTATGTTTAGGGATGTGTAGAAGGGAGGGGATGAATCATCTCTATCTTCTACCATGGGACCTAGGACAACCGCAGGCCTTTCATCTTGGAGGTTTATGGAGTCTGTGAGTGGGTATGAGGCTTCAGATTTCAACAGCTCAGAGAAGCATTTTTTGAATTCCCCATGCTTAATTAACTCAGTGAGTGGCACAGGAATTCTGATCTTTTGGATCTCATGTTAGAAATTGAAAGAAGATAAAGGCTTTGGGGTTTCTCTAACTTCAGTAACATGATTATGGACAATGGGGGAGAGAGGTTGAGCCTTCTTACCTTTGTGAGCATCTACTACTTCATTAGCAGGTTTCTCTATTTTAGTGGATGGCTCGGGAATATCATGTGTTGTTGCCCTTTTGTTGGACCTCAGGTTGTACCTGCCTCGACCGCCGCTAGCTTTGTCTCCCTTGCTCAATTCATTTAGCTGACTATCCATGAGAAACTCTTCATAGGCTGTCTAAGTGAGATGAGGAAAAGGAGGAGTGTCTTCTAAGCAGTGGATTTTAGGCTCAAGCTCATTTGTTTCTCTTTCCTTCTCATCGGCCACCAGATTGTTCTGAAAAGGGGGCTGAATTCTCTGGTCTTCTCTGTCTCTCCCCCTTTCCCTGTGTATAGTTGGGGGAGTCACATTATTATTTGGCCTCCTGAAACCTCCTTTATTTTCGGTGTTCTGAGGGCCCTTATACATTTGTTTCCTTTCCACCTTCAATCTCTCCACTTATTCGGTCAGAAACTTCATCATCTCGGTCAGCTCATTCACTTGAGGGTGGGGCAACGATGGGCCAGAAGTTGAGGTTTCGGATCTTCCCTTTCTTCTGTCTGCGTTAGCTTTGTTCCTCAGCCTGTCAGCTGCAAATATGTTGGATTGCACTTCTACGGCAGTGTCTTGCATTTGAGCTAAGGAGGTAGCTCTTCTTTCTCTTAATAGCAGGTAGAAATCAGGATCAAATGCACCAGCATATGAAATTTGGGCAGAGGCTTCTGAGGGATTTATCTCTGCAGGGATTTTATTGTACATCTTATTAAATATTTTGGATAAGTCAGAGACAGACTCTCCTTCCATTTTCCTCAGAGACCCAAACTCTGTCATGTAATACATGAAATCTTTTCTATCTCCCCACTGCCTCATGAAAACGTTATCCAAGGCTTCAATGCCAGCAATAGATCCAGGGGCCAATCCTTTGAACCATTTCCTTACCTCTCCATCCAGGCTCTGGACAAAAACTCTCATCCAAACATCTTCGTTCTCAATATTCAAGTTGTCTACATAACTGTAAAAAGCAGCTAGGTGCTCTTCAACAGTTATATCCCCTTCTCCAGTGAACTTGGGCATGTATTTCAAATAGTCTCCAGCAGGGAGAGGATTCATAGGATGAGGTAGGATTAAAGGAGCATATCTAGCAGCGAATATGGAATCCATTCTATTCGGAGGGGGATTAGCACTAGCCATAGGGGTATTAGGTAGAGGAGAACTCGGAGGAGAAGGAGTGTGGACTGGAGATGTCGGAAAAGAGGTTCTTGGGGGAGACAACAGAGAAAACAGAGAGAGAGCCAAGGGACTTGAGTGTGCATACGCTTCTCTCTGTATAGTAGTAGCAATAAAAGGAGGGATGGTGAAACCTTCAGAGGGTTGAGGTCTGTGTTGAGGCACAACTTCCAGGGAGGGGGGAGTGACAAGGATCTCTCTTTCTAATACCAGACCAGGAGGAGAAAACTCAGTAGGAACACTCCCGAAGTTCAGAAAATGGGAAACCTTAGAGGAAGGACGATTAGGAAGCTGAGCATAAGAAAATGGATTTCTCACAGAAGGGGATGGCGTATTACCTGTTTCGGTGATGGAAGCTTCTTTTGCAGAGCTCTTTCCCTTTCTGTGCACTGCTTCTGAGTCAGCTTCTGGTGTAGCTAAAGGCAAGTGTGGGTTAGACCTCGTATGTCTGCCTCTCGAAGCCACAATTGATAGAGCAGGTTCTCCTCAGCAGAGTCGTCACAATGGAGTCACCAGGTGCACAGTAGCAATCTTCAAGTTCTGATATCTGATGCACCTTCAGAATCAGTTGATCTTTGTCGTTCAAATCCGGGGAAAATATTCAACTTCGTCCCCGGCAACGGTGCCAGAAATGTTAGCGTCAGAAGTCACTCCTGGATTGCTTACAGAAGAAGAGCCTGACACCCATCAGTTTAATGTCACGATTTGTTTTAAAGAGGTGATCAAATGGAGGAAAAATATGAACAATATCGTCTCAACTCAGAAACTAGGCTAGGCATGCATGGACGAGTGAGGTGTTGATAAACTTCAAACAGTGAGTTGCAATAAAGGGTGAGTAGGGGGAAGACTTGCATGAGAAGAGTGCGAAGGTCTATCATAAACATCAGGTTCATAACAGACTAGAGAAGAAAGCATTCGAACGCAAGATCCTTTTGCATTCAAACACAGAAAACCAAAGAATACAATAATGTCACAACAAATCCTTTATCATAACATAACTGCAAAAATTCACGCAAATCATTCGATCATGAACTCTCTAGCATGAGATGAAACATAGATGGAAAAGGAGATCTGTTTGTCATAAAACAAGAAATCTCAAACACAGAGCAATAACTAGGAAACCAGAATATTTACTGAAACTTTATAGTCGGGAGCTTAGCTCTACCATCGATAGATACAAAAATGGTGAAAACGCCTTCATATACTCAAACTAGCAACAACAACAAAATCGAGACATAACATTAAAGGCTTTGCGTCTGCATGGCTTCTGACAATCTTCAGCCGCAATCTTTGAATGGTCGTGCATCTTATGGCAGACGCGATCGATCTTCTGACAGTTTCATCGGCGAATCGACGTGCCTTTAATTCATTGCCGGACTTTCCCATTATGGCGGAGATGATGTCTAACTACCACCAACCACTTCAATAACTGCTTCGTCGGGATTGAGAACGGCCCGGCCAACTCGGCGCCTTTGGGATGTGGAGGGCCTCCCGCGCTGCCACCTGGACTAACTGAATAGCTTGAAGGACGGGTATGGAGGCCAACGCGGAAGGTGGGGCTTGGCAACGGAGTGATGGGGTCGGACTTATGAGGGTGTGAAAGAAGTGGCGAGGTGTGAGAAGGGCGACAGAGGAAGGCACATGGCAAGCGACGAGTGGATAATGAGAAGGAAGGAGGACCATGCGGATCAAAGGGGGGGAGGCAGATGGATGACACACGGCAACAGGAGAAAGGTGGTTCTGGAAGATGACATGATGGGAGAAGGGCCCACGCAGGCTAAACACAGGGCAGTTGCGAAGGACAAGATTGTCCAGGCACCGTTGATCTGGGCGCGCTAATCTTGGCCGTTGGAAAGCTGCGCGCCCAATTTCGGACCCCCCCCCTCCGCTTAAAGGTAGAAAGGCAGGGGGGGTCTGGAATTGCCTTTATCGCCGTTGATCCGGGTGCACTGATATGGACCGTTGGAGAGATGCGCCCCCGATTCTGGACCCCCCCCCTCCACTTAACGGTAGAAAGGTGGGGGGGGGGGTCCGGAATCCAATACGCACCGTTGATCCGGGCGTGCGAATCGTTGCTGCTCGGACTTGCTCGTTACTTACCACGGGCGCATTATCATCCGAAACTTAAGACAAGTGGGTTTTTAACCCATTCTTTTGCATTCTAGCCCCCCTACAAGAAATATCGTTAACATGGACGAATTTGGGAATGTGGTTTTGTCAATGATTATGTTGTTGGCTTCCATACTGTTAAAACACATACAACAACCATTAATGATCATCCATTTCCTTAATCAAGTTTGTGATGGTTGTAGATCCATGTATTTGGGATCTAGTCTCATTTTTTTGTAACCATTTTCCTTCTTTATTTTGAAATCCATAAGTATAAATGTGAGGAGGATCATTGTGATGGGGGGTGGGGGGGTGGGTAGAGGAGAGACTGAAGAGAGCATCAATGTAATTATGGGGATAATTTTGGAATAAATAACTTGTTTCAGATCAAGAGCTTTCCACCATAGTCTTTCTTGGCAATGTATGCCAAGAGAGGCATGGCCCCCTCTCTAATATATGCTTCCCAAATAGTTCATTTTATGTTGCATGAGTTTATTTTATTTCTACTTTGCAATTTCAATTTCATGCTGTGTGGGGTAAGAATTAGTTCTGTGTTAGTCCATGTTAATTTTTCTTGAGATTAATATCAACATAAAGAAGCTTGCAGAGTATTGTTGTCTAAGCCAACCTGGGGTTCTACTACACAAATCATGTTGGATAATATTGATCTCAAGAGGTTGTAAGTTTTTCTTAAGAAGCTTGTTTTTAGATTTGATTTAAAAATACAGTTAAATTTGTAAGTTTAAGAATAAGCATGCTTTGTGTCTCATCCTTTGGTTGGTTTTGATTAGGAAACATAGTACCCTTCCGAAGAAGATCTAAGTTGCTTGGAACCGCATTACTAAATATAGTTGAAATGTAATTCCTCATTGGGAAAGTCATCCATGCAATAGAAACTTGCTTGCACATAGTTGACTATGGGTGTTTTTACATTTTTTGCAAGTGTGGTGTGACAATTTATCTTCCAACACTTCCAAGACTTATCTCTGCATATATTTTTCTTAGCACTTCATAATTTTACGAAACTTGGATTGATGATAAAATGTATTGAAATTATCTTCGAATAATTTGACTAACAACTACTAGGTATGGATTGGCCAACTGCCCACATGGAATAATAGAAATGTTACGAGAAAACCTTTGAATGTGAAGACAAAGAAGGCAATGCAAAAATTTTACAAGGAATTTGGAAGTTGGTATTAATTATACAAATATTGACATTGTAGCTTAAGAAGTTCAGTGAGAAAGGGTTCCCCTTGTATGCAATACAAGTGCTTAACTCAACGTAAGGTAAGGAGTTGGAGGCTGAATATCACCCCATGTTGTGGGAGTTTAAGGATGTATTTCTAGAGGAGGTGCCTAGACTACCACCTAAGAGAGATCTTGATTTTTTGATAGATATCATGCATGGAGTAGTACCAGTGTCAAAATTTCCCTATAGAATGAGCACACTAGAATTGGAAGAGCTAAAGGTACAACTGAAGGAAATGTTGGATAAAGCTTATATTGGGCTGAGTGTATCCCCTTGAGGAGCACCAGCCCTCTTTGTAAAGAATAAGGATGGTACATTGAGGCTATGTATTACTATAGGCAGTTGAATAAGATGACAATAAAGAACATGTATCCATTTCGTAGGATCGATGATCTCTTTGACCAACTAAGGGGAGTTGTAGTTTTCTCAAAGATTGATTTGAGATCATGATATCACTGTTGGTTTTGGAGCCTGATTATCTTCCTGTTTCATAGGTATTTGTTTTCAGCCGTGTTTACACCCCATGAAGACTGTACACCCCTCCACATAGGGGGGTTGTAGGGGGGGCTTTCCCCCCTATGGGGTCCCAGGGCAAGCGGGCCCCCGAAGGAAAAATGCATTGTAAATGTATATTGTAATTTCATAGTAAATCTGGACCATTCATTATAAGGTCATATATCTAATAGTAGAAGTTATGTTAGGGTTTTTTCCCTAGAAGGAAACCTTCTTTTATGAGGGAAATGTATTGCGGTTGTGTATCATTGTGAATATTGTATTCCGAGAGAGGAAAATGTGAGAGAAAGAAGAGGAATTTACAACGAGTGTGCTATAGGTTGTATCAGTTCATTTGCTGGATAATAAAAAGGAAGGACCTGGAAATTTCTTTGGTGGACGTAGCCCACACTGGGTGAACCACCTATATCTGTGTCTCTATTGTATTGTGTATCTTTTGTGTTTTATTTCCGTATTTGTTTAATTTTATTGTTTTGCGATCCTATTTTTCTGACAACTGGTATTAGAGCGAAAGATAACTTGCAGGGAAAGAGGGTTCTTGGTTCGAGTGGGAGCAATGGCGAAATATGGAAAGTTTAGGGTCGATAAATTTAATGGAAAAAAACTACCAGTTATGGAAGATGCATATGTAATATTATTTATATCAAAAGGATCTATTCCTACCATTGGTTGGAATAGAAAATAAGTCTACGACCATGAAGGATGAAGAATGGGAGTTTCTTGACAAAAAGGCACTAGGAATGATATGAATGATCTTGGAAGCGTTAATGGATTTCAATATTTCGAAATAAAAGACAACGAAGGAGTTGATGGATGCATTGGATAAACTGTATGAAAAACCCTCAACGTCCAATAAGGTATTTCTAATGAAGAGATCATTTAATATGAAGATGTTAGAAGGTGGGTCTATTGCAGATCATTTAAATGAATTTAATATGATTACTAATCAGCTAATTTCTGTAAAAGTGGACTTTGATAATGAGGTCAGGGCTCTTCTAATCTTGTGCTCATTGCCAGAAAGTTGGAATGCTTGGTCATGGGTGTAAGTAACTTTGTCTCTGGTTCAAACAATTTTAAATTTGATGATGTTGTTGGTGTTATCCTTAGTGAGGAAATGTGACAAAAAATCGCAGGTGAGACATCACGTAATGCATTAAACATGGAGAACAGGGGAAGACAAAAGGATAGAGGAAAGGGCTGAGGGAACCATGAGAATTATAGGAAGGGCAGATCCAAATCTAGACTGGGAAACATAGAGTGTTGGAATTGTGGGAAGAAAGGACATCTGAAGAAATACTGCAGAGCTTGAAAGAAACAAAGAGATGAACAATAGGATAAAAATAAGGAAGGAAACACTACTATATATTGAAAAATTTGTGACGACTAATTGCAACAAAAGTAACCTTTCATCGCAAAATTGAAGATAAAGAGTTGGATTTTTAATTTTTTTTATAAATCCAGCTCACGTTCATTGCAAGAGCGACAAAAGATTTGACTATCATCGCAATTGCGACGAAACCAGATGTACGTCGCAAGAGAGACGAATGTGAATATAGTGGACTCCCATCTCTCTTGTGATGAACTTTTGCTATCATCGCAAGAGTGACGATTCAATGATGAATGTTACACTATTTGAGAAATTCAACATTTACCATTACACTGTTTGACAAAGTCAACATTGAATTGGTCAACGTTCTTCATTTTTTCAACGAAAAAAATATCTATAAATATTTTGCAAATTAGAGATGTTGCGACAATCTAATTGCTATAAAAACGGTGGTTTAGAAAGAGTATTTTTGTGCGGAAGAATGTCACAGAGTATTAAAGGTGGGAAAAAAAGTAAAGAGGGTGAAAAGGGTGATGGTAGATGTTATTTCCCTTGCAAAACATGTTGCACTACACGTCTCATAAGAATTTTAATAGCAACAACTACAAAACATTATAGGAAATATGGGCACATTGATGGAGGATCAAATGAATATCGTCCCATGGTAATTAGCTATATACTCATTATCTGTTTTTATATTGTCGATTTTATGTAAAATTATATATATATATATATATATATATATATATATATATATATATATATATATATATATATATATATATATATATATTGTTTGAATATTTGTTATAGTACACACTATTTTTTCATGATTGTTTGTAATTATAAAGTTAGAGTTTCCCTCTAACTTTCTGCAGAATATTGCACCAAGTAGTACTAGTAGAAATGATGTTGTACAAGATGAGGAACATGATCAAGAAAATGAGGATCTCATGGAAGACGATGATGGGACAAATCAAGTTAATAATCCCATGGAAGAAGATGATGGGACAAATCAAATGATCCAAGATTTGTTTGCTCAGCCGGATGAGGATGGGGATAATGATGATATTTATGATGAACCTCTATTAGAAAAGGAAAATAAACGACTTTATGAAGGCTCAAGAGAAAATATTCTCTCCGCTCCATTGCTTCTAGTGAACTTAAAGGTTAAAAATAATTTGTCAAACACTTGTATGACACAGATCCTAAGATATGTAATATTTTTCATCTCATATACATAAATGTTGACTTTTTTCTATTTGTTTTTATTGTTAATTAATGTGTAAAATGAGAATGCAATTTTTACGATTAATATTCTTTACATTAACTAGTTATTTGTTATGTTGTATATTGTTAGGTGAATTTTTGTTACCATTGTCAAATATCTTACCTCGTACATATCGTGATTTGCATGCCATTATGAAAGACAATGGAATATAATAGAAATCATCAAGGTATGAAATTTCTTTATGTATCGTATATGTAATGTTTTGAATTCTTATTTTAATCATTGAGTTTATTTACCATATTTGATAATTATTTTTGTGATTTCTTTTATGCTTCATGAAGGCCACCATCATGAAGGTATTAATAATGGGCTTCCACGAGGAATGAAATGTTATCCCACTCAATTCATGAGGTTTCCCTACTATGAGGAGCTAAACATAAATCATTTGTTTGATACAATGCATATTGGGAAGAATGTGATAGAAATGTTATGGTGAATCATAGATGGTAGGAGGGATAAAGAAAAAATTGTCAAAATTTGTACTGACATTTAGGAAGCCAATCATGCAATGCGAAATGTAATATGATCAAATAGATATGGACAAGAATGAAATAACCTTCCATGGTTATTAACAAAGAAACAAAACAATGATGTAAAATAGGTCATTCAAAGAATTAAATTTCCCACGGGTTTTGCTTCAAACATAAATAATATCTTAACGAAGAATGGTGAATTTGGCAGGGTAAAAACACATGATTGACATACCTTCATTAAGGTAATAATTTTGGTATACATATTTATATATATTGGTCTTATACATATTTTAAGTTTTTTTTTTTTTGTCTACTTTGGTAGAAACAAATAACGATTCATTTTTTTTTGTTACAGTATGTTCTACCGCTATCTCAAACTACTTTGACAACAACATCAAACAACTTATATATGATCTTGGAAAATACACGAGGTAAGTAGTTGTGATTTATATGCAAAATGTTCTTTCAATTTGTTGTTGTCCTTAATGACATGTGTTTTACTTGTAATGTAATATATTATATTATGTTATGTTGAAACATGTTATTTTCTTGTGTCATGATCTCATGTAGATGGTTGTCATTGAAAGAAATCCATGAAGATGATATAAAGTATTGGAAGAGAGAAATTCCTCGGTTAATGTGTGAAATGAAAAAGTATATACCTCCAACATTTTTCAATGCACAATAACACTACCTCATACACCAAGTTGAGGAGATTGAAAATTGTGGACCTGTACACACAAGGTCAATGTGGATGGTGGAGAGGCACTTGAAATCATTGAAGGATTTGGTTGTACAAAGAGCACGTCCTGAGGGTTCTACGGTGGAGGGATATATGGTATATCAATCCATGGTGTATATTATTCAATATCTTCCTAAATTAGTAGCACCAACTATGCATGCAGTGGATCACATTTGGGAGGTGAACTCCATAAAAAAATTTGAAGATCAGGAGCACCTATTGGGGAAAGGTAGAATGAAAAAAATGAGAGGTAATACATTAATAATTGTGGATATTTATATTAATACATATACATTTTCATTTTTTTTTGTATATGATCATACTCATTAATATATTAATATCTCTTATTTCATAAATTATTAATATTTACCATGGATGTTATAACTAATATTTAATATTGGTGAATTATGATTTTTTGATTCAGTTGCTCAAGATTGGGATGCACTGCATTTATACATTGCAAACAATCTTTAATGGATTGAAAGATATAAACAACACCATGGTGGTAGGTTATCATGGAAACGACTGTTTGAATTGGTTAGATAAGCTCGTCATAACGGAGATGCCAATGTTACGCAAAGGGAAATTGATTTATCATATGGTTTGAAAGATGGACAAACAAGCAAATTCACCCATTTTATTTAGTTATTTTATATTATATTGATGTGACTACATGTGTACTTATATATTTTTTAGATACTTTCCAAGTTATATAAATTTGTTAATTTATTAATTAACAATGCATATTTTACATATATGGCATATTGCAGTTGAAACACCACAAGGCTATGTGGTGCAATGGTCGTAAATTTCACATCAAACAGTTGGATGAAACCAGCAAAAATTATGATAGTGGGATAACTACAGTATTCTAGGTCACTAATGTTTCCTCTAGGAGTGACAAACATCCCCAAGAATTTGAAAATAGATACTATGGGTATTTGAATGATATACTTGAGTGTGACTTTAATTCCTTCAAATTAGTTCCATTCGATGTCAAATGGTATAGGTTACGAATGCATGAACATGATGAGGAAATAACTATTATTCAGCACGCCAACAGATTTACGATGATTAAATAAATGGTGTTTGAAATAAGACATGATCACTATGTTTTTCCAAGCCAATGTGAACATGTCTTTTACTCAAATGTTCCAGGTGAGAGGGATTGGTCATTTGTTGTTATATATGATCCACGAGGAAGGCCAGTTACGTATACTCATGTACATGAAGAAGATGATATTGAAGAAGAAGATGATTCACCAAATCAGACAGCGCTGAAAGATCATGCAGGGTCAAAAGACAAAGAAGACGAAGAAGATCATGATCCAGGATTAGGAGACAATGCATTTCTTGATGATGACGTAGATGAAAATATGCTCAAAAATGACATTGATGACAATGATGATATCTTCAATCCTTTCAACATCGTTTCTGAACCGGATGATGATACATATGTCGAGTTCGATGAAGAATAAGATACAAAATAAGGATGATTATACAAATGTTGAGTTGGATCACGCACATGACTATATATTTTAATTTGTATGAATTATTCTCTTAAAATAATTTACTTATGTCATGGGTTAATTACATGTAAGTTTTATGCGTCATTTTTATATCTTATGTTATATGTTGTTTAATTATTATGTGAAACCTGAAAAATAGTCACAAATATACTAAAGTACGTGGTAAACTAACAATATCATTTACAAACACATAATTTCATTTACCTTTAGTAATTTTTGTTTTTGTAGTTTTTATGCATGAATCTTACTAGGGTGCTTTCGATTATTTTCTATTTTATAGATTGGGTATTGGGGAATTGAGAGTAATGTGAGAAGGAGGGGAGGGGCCATATGAGATTTTGATCCAAGGGGCTCCCCAGGGTCAGAAAATGCTCAAAAATCAAAGTTCTCAGAATTAGATGAAACCAATTCCATTGCGACCGGCTCGTCGCGCTGATTCTAGCAGTATATTTACTTTCTCAAATGGACGTTGTATGTGAGATTATTGTACTCTGACCATTTTCTCAAACAACTAAAAAGTCAAAGGACTGGCAAAAATTCAATGCTAACGTCAGCATGACATCACCAACGACACCTCATGATGTAGACTTGGACCAATGGCAGAGTGACATGTGGTAGTAGTTGACTGGGTAGATGTGGATGGCAGATCCACTCAGAGGTTGACATGTGGCACTTTACTGACAAATGAAGAAGTGCCATGTGGCCCAAACATGGGTTGCCATGTGGCACCCAGTCAGGATCGAATGTAAAGTGTTAAAAATGTTTGGGGGTCCATGGGTTTTGAACACAAGACCACCCACCAAGCCAAGTGCCTTAAGGAGAGCACTAACACCAATGCGTCCCACATGTCTTTTGTTAAATAATATGCATTTAATTTTATTTAAATTGTAATATATTACTATGTGGGCGGAAGGGGCCTGGGTCTTAGCCCCAGCCCATGGTTTTATGGTGTTATGTGACCCTGTTTGGGGCGCGCACGAGTCTAGGGGGCTAAGCTCAATAATTAAACAGAAAGTGGGTTTTTTTTTTTTTGACAGAAACGGTTAGAGTTTTATATTAAAAAACAGTGGGGAAACCACTGCGTTCGTTACATCTGAAAGTTTGTTAATTCATAGGGACAAACCAAAGTTCACTAAAACAGAAATAACTTTGGAAAACCATACTATTTCAGTGACTCGGTTCGACTGCGGGTCATTACATCCTTTCTGACTTGAAAGTTTTTTTTTTTCCTTTTTGACACGGTCTGCCATTCGTTGCTTTGATGATATTGGCTTTCCTTCGGTCGTGGAGGGCCTTCTTCATCAGTTAAGTCGGCTTCTTCATCTGCTAATTCGGCCTAGCTTGAGATCTAGTGTTCGGGCTGAGAAGTGCCTAGCATTATGGTTGGATCAGATTCTGCTTGGGCCTTCCCCTTGGGATTTTTAGGGGAAGGAGGCTCTTGCTCTTGAACAGAGGTGACTTGTTCCTTTTTCTGTGGTACAATCTCTGTATCTTCCTCGCTTGAGGTATGATTAGCAGGTTCTATTCTTTGATGCTCAGAAAGAGCTCCTACCCACCATGTGGGTTGGCGTTGATTCTTTGAGTTTCTGTTTTTCTCAGGGAGTTTCTGACATTTGCTGGCTAAGTGCCCTATTTCAAAACAACTTCTGCACCTAAAATGAAGATTCTCATAGTCGAGCTTCTACGTCCAAGAATAATTAGTCCCTTGAAGAGTGATTTGCGCTGGGAATCCTTTACTGAAATCAATCTCTACACAGATCCGTGCATAGGTAGTGAAGCCACATTTAGTTTCCGGACTGCTACTATGAAACTTGCCAAGAGCATTTCCAATATGGCTAAGAGAAGAATCACCCCAAAAATGAATAGGCAGACCAGGGAGCCTTACCCACATGGGGGCCATAGGGATGGAAGCTGAGGAGGGGTCGAAAGAAGGGGTCCAGAGCTACACAGATAGACCCGACCTACCCCAGAACCAAGGCCCAGAACTGTAGATCAAATCTCTATCCTTAGCAGAGGCAAAAATCACTACGAAGAAACCTTTTACACAAGGGCGAACATGAGCTTCGTCTTCGAGGAGAGGAGTCCATTCTAAAGCAATCCAAGAATGAAGATCCACCAGGCGAGGCCAAAAGTCATTGAACCTGCAAAATAGAGCATTAGATCTAAAGAAACCTTCACGAACTGCTGCTTCCTGGGGTACAGGGATCACTGGATCTAGAGCTTCATGGACCACAGGAGAAAAGCCAGAAGAGCGGCCTTGGACCGCGTCTTTGAAGGAGGTTGGAGAGGGTTTCAATGGAGCCGTAGGGGACACGCCTATCGCTACTGCTACTGGAGACAGATGAACGAAGGAGGGAGGAGCTCCAGACGGGGAGCCGGAGGGATCGCTCGGGCGTCGAACAGAGGAGCTTATGGAGGGAGATCTCGGGTGAGGGTTGAGCTCTCGCGAAGAAGCGCGCAGAGCTACGGAGGAGGCCGTCGCCATCTCCTGTAGGGTTTTCCTTCCGCAAATTGATACTAATCTAAACAGAAAGTGGGTTTTATCCTATAGTTAGTGATGTTTTTGGGATTTCTGACTGATATTTAGCCTAGAAAATGGATTTTGAGGCCATTTGAAAGGGGATTCGATCCCAAAAAGAGGCTAGATCTTGAGGGAAGTTGGGATTCCTCATCTAAGCCTTAAAAACTATAAAAACTAGGTCTTTTGAAGCCTTTAGGATACTTTTTGATGCAGGATTTTGAAGGAGCATTTGTAAATTTTGGCCTTTTCTCATGATTTGAGAGGTAATTTTGCCATGTTTTTTAGAAGAGTTTGATGGTGCATGCATGAATCTGAGAAAGGAGGTCTTGCACAACAAACATGAAGCATGTAATGTAACAAAAAAGAGCATTATAAGAGAAGTTTGATCATTTTAAAGAGCAATAAAGAGGTCCTCTACTTGGAAGCGGGCCCAGAGACATAGCCAACGATTGGTGAACTCCATTATCAACCTGTTGTCTCTATTTGTCTTTCTGTTTTGCTGTTCTATTCTCTTCATTTGCAGCATGGATATTAATGGCTTATCCCTTTATTCATTAATAAGCATAAAGTAAAAGTCACATTTGATATTCCGCAAACAAGATAATCAGTTTATGTATTTCACATTCTTAACGATCCGATGCAAAAAGTACAGTAAACTAACTTGCAAATTTATTAGTAATACCTTCGTTTTTGGATCACCCTCCACCTTCACATGGTTGGCCTTGTTCAAAAGAGGATAAATTATTCTTGAAACCAAGAGAAGCTCATTCATTTTTATACCATCATGATCGTATTTAGACTATTCACATGCCTTAACCAGATGGGAGGGTTTCTGGACTCAAATTTGACTCACACAACCACTTGTTTCCATCATCAATTTGACTCCCAAATAAAAATGTTATGTTCTAATTTTCCCAAACTATGCCCTAATTTTCCCAAAGTATGAATGGGTTAGGACTAGAGACAAGCTCAATAGGGTTTTCTTTTCCCACTAATTCTGCCAAGCCCATTCCCTTGGATGTGGTTTTTCTAGAATATAGTAGATAGGGACAATGGGGAATCTAGTTAATGATCCATTCATGTGTGTCACTAATTAGATGATGAGGAATATGGATACATTAAGAGAGTCATAGTTATTCCCGTCGTTTACCCGTGTTTGGTTGAATTTCTTCACTTTGATATGCAGAGCAATGGGAATAAATCACATTGTGTCTTTATAAGGGTTATGGTTTATGGGTCGATGATTTAGAAGGTTAGGGGGTGTAGATTCAAGGTATAGGTTCGGTGATTATTAACACATTAACACCTATCATATAATATATAATATATTAATTATTAAATATACATATTAATTATTAAATATATAATATATTAATTATAATATATTAATATTATATATTATATAATTAAATATATAATATATTGATTATTATAATATACATCAATTATATATAGTTATAATATATATTATATATAATTATAATATATATTAATTATATATAATAATCCAAACCAAAAACAAAAAAATTACATTTCAAACCTATTACATTTCAAATCTGTGTGCACATGAGGAGAGAAAACTGATAGGAGACCACACAAGGATATCAGACAAGGAGAGTCAAGGAGATAAGAAGAGGAGATCCAAGGAGAGCCAAGGAGAGCACACCTTGAGGAGAGCTGAGGAGATCACACAGTGAGTAGCTTTCGAAACCTTGATATCTATGCGAGGGAACGTCGAAGAAGGAGATCTAGGGCACGTCGTCGCATGAGACATAAGTCATAGAGGGCGGAGGAGACTGAGCTAGAGGGAACACTGTGAGCATCCTTGAGAATGGTGAGTGGTTTTTACCATCTTTCACTTTTCATTATTGTCCAGATTGATTTGGAAAACCTTCACATTGTAAATAAATCCAATGAATCGAGTTGATGATGTTTGCTCACCTGTGTTTGGGAGGGTGGTTGTTAGCATGCATAATGTATAAGCATAGTGAGAATTGTTCCATAATGTTAATGCATTTAGGAAGTATATACTTCACCAAGAATCTCAACCCCCTTAATCATTCCATTTTGATCAATTTGAAGAAGGTCATCATGCCTTCCTTCCCAACATGATTTTTTTGCATTGATATCCAACTTTTAAAAATATGGATCACACCAAACTAATTTTCTTATGGGAGAAGGAAGACAATAGTGGTAGAGAGAAATCATATCAGTGGGAAAGCCAAGGAAACATAGGGATGAGGAGGTCATATCAATGTCTTTGGATTCAAGATCCTTTGTGCATAGAAAGTTTGTTGATGGATATTACTCTTAGATCTTTAACATAGTCATTCCCTTGATGTTTATTGAGATAAACATAGAGTTGCACATTTCTTAATTTCACAATTGTGAGGCTATTGAATCCTATAAGGGAGTCGAATGATTCAAGAGGAGAGGGGTTGGATCAAATTAAGAGGAACATTCCTATTTCCCCCTTTTGGGATCGTGATCACATAATAAGAAGGAATAACCTCTTCAAGGATGTCCCTTAACTATGGATTAAGACAAATACCAAGGGAACTTGCCTAGTCATTGGAGTGATTAAGTAAAACAATCATAGACATAAAAAAATATATGTAAAATAGAAATAAAGATGAGTATATGGGCAATGTATCAGAATAAAATAAAATGTTATTAAAATTCTTCAAGATCCACAATTATCTCCAAGAAAACCCCCTAAAAGTTGGGCACTCCTCAATAAAGGTGGAAATATGCTCAAAGTAGGGTTTGACAAAGTATTTTCTTCCACACATCTCTCTCCTTTGAACTTCTTCCTCAAACCATGATCTTCTAACATGTTCCTTCCTTAAAATAATAATTCAAACCTTGAGATAGTGGAGAAATCCTCTTTGTTTTCATACATAATCCTTGATCACGCTATACAATCATTTTATATTGCCTTATAAGGTGGAGCATTCCTTCCAAGATGAACTTTAAACCATGTTCTTATGGTTAGTTGTCATGTGTCCTCTCTTTATCTAGGGAATTCCTCAAGCATGTGTGCTAAGCAATTATTATAACCCATTTTACATGGGGTGTTCCTCATCTAATTTTTAACTTATCCTTATTTCATGGATGGAAAGAGTCAAATTTGCCTCTTGGTACCCCTTTTGACTTCACTAAGCTGGGCACTCCCTCCAGACATTGCTTAATTTCCTTTTTGGGGTGTGTTCAAGGGTTTTGGGTCCATGCTAATTCCTTTTAATCATTCTATTTGAACGTTTCCTTCTTTCTCTAACTAATTGCTTGGATTTGTACCTTGTTGATTCCATATTGACCTCTTGATCTAAGCATTTGACACTAAGATGCCTCCCCATATGACCTTTCACAAGGATTCGTGCTTGTAGACCTACTTATTTAATATATCATGTGTATACATGACATGTGAGTATGCTTTGTAAGTAAAAAATCAACTTAATATCTATTATATATAGTGTAGGAAATAATGAAGAACAAGCTACATTAGGAAATGATGGTTCCAATCCTACAATCCCTCCAACATCATTCCAATCCTATAATCCCTCCAACGTCATTCTCTCAGTTGTATTATATAAGGTATTCTTTATTTGTGAAACTCCATTCCCTAAATTGTTTCTTTTTCTTTCTCTTCATCTGACTAGTCCACTGCCATTCTTCTTTGCTTATGTCAAAATAGTAAACTTTGAACTATAAAATTTCTCCAATAAGGTTAAGGGTTTCGATATTTGACCAACAACCTTTTGACTACAAAGTGGTAACCACCCTTATCCTAACTAACATATATATATATATTTTTTTTCTCTCTTTAAAAGAAAGAATGGGGTCTTCAAGCGTTGCATCTATTTAATTTTTCCCCATTTAAAACTGTCTTCAATATTTTAGAACTCTATGCTGGTTAGTTTCCTAAGTTTGTAGTAAAGGTATGGAAGGTGTTGGTATAGTCCCATAGTTTGATCCTGACACTGGTGGAGATGCAACCATTTGGTGTATTGGTCCACGTAGCTCCCCACATGGTAATATTTGTAAATGTGTTGAATTGCATAGAATAGATCTAGCTAGACAATGATACACACATTTGCAGAGAGAATTGGAAAAAGAAGAAGAAGAAGAGAAAGAATGGAAATAATTCTCATTAACTGTTATGAATAATGAATAATTTACACATGATATACTCTATATAACTCAATGAGTTCGACTTGAGGTGAACCAAGTCACCATAGTGGTGGTATAGAGTGATCTGGACACACACCAACAGTTACGAGAGTGAACTGCCACCTATTCTAGTCTCTCAGGCAGTTACGGGAGTGAACTGCCACCTAGTTGAGTTAACTAGTCAACTAGTCTTCAGTTAACTGACTCAACAGAAAGTAGTGAGGATTTAACTCAAGGAATCAAGACTAATTCGCCACTTTGGTGATGATACTAAGGCAAGGTCGAATTAGCATGGTGATGATCCCAATGTTGTATGGTGATGATCCCAATGCAACATCTAAACTCAACTCAACTAGTCAAACTGAAGTGTGAACTGAAAGAGAATATTCTCTAGGTGGAATATTCTCTCCTAAAATATAGGAGTCTGGATAATAACTAATTATGACTAATAAACAAAAAACCTTAGAAAAAAGAAATCCTAGGTGTGTGTGAAGTAACTCCAACACCCCCCCTAAACATCACTATGGTGAAAATAAAGATTGGGTCCTGGCAATGAGGCCATGTTAGGTACCCAAGTACAAAAGATACACTGAAAATAAAGTGAGGAAAGAGGGAAAACCTCATGGGAAAAATGCCCCCTTAAGGTACAATGTATGTAAAAAAGAAGAACTATAGTTGCTAGGCAACTGTGTCCTTCACTCCAAGACGAACTCGTAGAGAATGAAATTTATGCTTAGTGAAGGTCTTGGTGAAAATATCTGTCATCTGTTCTGCTGAAGGACATAACTGTAAATCGATGATCCTCTCGTGTAGTTAGTTCTGGATGTAGTGCATGTGGATCTCGATGTGCTACGTCCATTGCGTCTGAACTAGATCTCTGCAGAACTTCAGAGTACTCTGGTTGTCACACCAGATGACGATTGGTCAATGAAACTGAATGCCCAACTCAGTGAGAAAATGTTGTAGCCACATAGCCTAAATGGTTATGTTAACTACCTCTCTGTACTCTTCCTCGGCTGAAGATAGAGCAATGGCATCTTGCTTCTTGCTTGACCAACAGATAGGCTCGGAACCAAGACTGAGTGAGTAACCAGATGTGGACTTGCGATCAATGCTATTGCTAGCCTAGTCAGAATCAGTAAAACCAATGAGATCTAATGTAGAGTCTGCTACATAATGAATCCCAAAGGTGATGGTTCCCTGTACATATCGAAGGATACGTTTTGCAACTTTCCAATGTAGCTCATGCGGCTCCTGCATGAACCTAGAAACTACACCAACTGCATATGAGAGGTCTAGTCTGGAGTGTGTGAGATACAACAAGCTCCCCACTATCAACCAGTGGAGTGTGTGAGATACAGTGTGTTGTCAACCAGTGGAGTCTCCCCTCCATCCTCAAGTTTGACTCCTGATAGGAAAGGAGTCGGAGAAGACTTGTAGTTTGTCATGTGAAATCTCTCAAGGAGATCTCGTGCATACTTGGCTTGAGACAGTTTGATGCCTGATGCATCCTGACTGATATCAAGTCCAAGGAAGAAGTGTAGCGGACCCATGTTCGTCATCAAAAACCTGTCATGAAGAATCCTCTTGACTGCAGCAATCGTTGAAGTCGAGCAACTAGTGATCAACAAATCATCGACATACAGAACTAAAAGTAGGAGTGAATCATCCGTCCTGAGCATGTATACATTCGGGTCTGATTTACAACGTACAAATTTCTGTGACAACAGGTAGGAGTCCATCTTGGCATACCATGCCCTTGAAGCTTGCTTGAGGCCATAAAGTGACTTCTTTAGTCGACAGACCAAAGATGAGTCTTGCATAAATCCCTGGGGCTGCTCCATGTAGATCTCCTCAGAGAGATCACCGTGAAGAAATGCATTCTTCACATCCATCTGATGGACTTCCCATCCCTTGGCTGCCGCAATGGAAAGTTCCAATCATATGGAATCCATCTTCACTACTGGAGCGAAGGTCTCATCATAGTCAATACCATGAACCTGCTAAAAGCCTTTGGTGACAAGCCTAGCTTTGTATCTACTGATCTATCCATCCGCTGCGCTCTTGGTCCTGTAGACCCATCTGCATCTGACAAGTTTCCTCCCAGAAGGAAGGGGAACCAGATCCCAATTCTGTTTCTCGAGGAGGGAGTTGTACTCCTCCTGCATGGCGGATTCCCAAAAGGGATTTTCAGCAGCCTCACCATAAGAATGTGGATATGAAGACTGAACCAAGAAAAGATGCCTAGAATGCAATGGTTCATTGGCAGTGAGTGCAATAGGAGGCTCCTCGAAATTAGTTTGATTCCTCCTAGTATCGACTAGATCACCAACAAGATCCCCTACATCCTGAATAGTAGTCTGTTCCCACTTGGGCCTCTTCTCTGGCTCTGCAACTACATTTAGATGCTCTGACTCTGTATCTGACTGTACTGAATCTGAATCTAAATCATCTAAGTCCTCTAAATTAGAACTCTCATCTGAAGAAGAGTCGGCATGTGCATGCTCATCATCTAGGACAGCTGGAAGAGTGAAGGTGTCTGCATGTGACTGCTGAGGTACATGCTAGACACTTTCCTCGAATTGGACATTATGATCAATGATGAGTCGATCTGAGGAAAGATCAATAAGCCAATATCCCTTCACACTGTCGGGGTATCCAACAAAAATGCACTTAGTTCTCTATGGATCAAGTGCCTTCCTCTTTTTACAGGGAATCTAGGTCCATGCATGTAAACCAAAAATGCGAAAGTGGGCCACTTCGAGTTTGAGGCCGCTCCAAGCCTTGTAGGGGGTCTTATCCTTGACATATCTATGAGGAGATATGTTTTGGATGTATGTTGCACAGTTAAGTGCTTCGGCCCATAGTCTCTGTGGTAGTGACTTTGCATGCAACATGCAAGATGCCATCTCCTTTAGAGATCTATTTTTCCGCTCGGCAACTTCGTTTTGCTGCGGAGTGTAGGGAACTGTATGATGCAACTGAATCCCTGCCTCATGGAAAATATTATGAATCTCATGATTCACATACTCTCCCCCGTTATTAGTTCATAGGACTTTGATCTTCTTTCCGGACTGTGTCTCAACCAAAGCTTTGAAATTTTTGAGGTGTTGAAAGACCTTAGATTTTTGCCTGAGAAAGTAGATCCAAGTAAAATGTGAGAAATCATCAACAAAAATGAGAATAAACCTCACTTTGTTGATCGATGGATGCGGAAAAGGACCCATGAGGTCACTGTGGATCAGATCTAAAGGTGTGGAAGCTCACTGAGACTTTCCTTTGACGAATTTCTCTTGAGGGTGTTTTTCGAGAACACATCCCTCACATACTCCCTTGGAGAAATGAATGTCTAGTAGACCATCAATTAATATGTGCTTGCTAATTTGTTGCATGTATCTAAAATTCAAATTTCCAAACCTTTCGTGCCATATCCTATTACTTTCATTAGCATGAGTAAGCAATAAAACATAATCAAGTTCAATGAATTCAGAAAATGTATACAATCTAGAATGATGTTTTACCTCACTGGTACCAACCCTGGAGTTGGTTTGCATGTCGTATATGTCCATAGAATTTGGTGTGAATACAACTTTCTTTCTGGTGTCGGAATTCGTCATCTGATACATGGAGAGAAGGTTGACAGAAATCTTGGGAACATGCAACACGTTCTCGAAGCTTCCATTGGTGAGTTCAATCCTTCCTTTACCGGTGACTTCGACAGAAGAGTTGTCCCCCATCAGAATAGGAGGACCTTTGCATGCATCCAAAGAAGAATAGACTGCTTCTGAGGAAACCATGTGATGTGATGCTCTTGAATCTACGATCCAAGCATCGAGAGAGGAGTTGATTGCAATCAAGGCATGGCTAGAATTGCCTTTCTTGGAATTCAGATCTTCTGGCTTCTTCTTCTTTGCACCCTCAGGGATGCGATCTCCAAGGTTGTTTTGCTGAAGTATTTGAGACATCAGATCTATTTGTTTTTTCATGCATGCAGATTCTGAATGGAATCCTTTGTGATAGTATGTGCATTTCTTTCCTTTTCTTCCCTTTTCTCCTTTGGATATAGAGTCATCGATGAAGGGTTTTGTGTACCCTTCCTTCTTCGTATGTGCATGAGCTTTCTGCTTATATTTATCTTTAGATTTCTAATATTTGTGGCTGCCATCATGCACAGTGAGTGCATGCGCCCTTGGGCCTTTGATTGTGCCCATGTTGATGATCTTGGTTTGCTCTTGTGTCAGGGATTCAATAAAGTCCTCAAGAGAAGGCATCTTCCAGGTGGCTCCAGAGGTGAATATGATAGTATGGAATGTGGATATGAATACTGAGAATTCAGGACCAAGCTTGGAGAGAATGGTGAGAATCATTTGTTTTTCCTCCTTCGATTTATCAACCCTACAAGCTTTGAGTTGCGACAGTAATTCCTTGAATTTTGTAAAGAAATCTTGGATATTCTCGAAGCTTTTTCGATCCAATGTGAGCAGTTCCACCTCCAGCATGTGTCCCCTCATCTCATCCTATTTCCAAAAGAGCCCTTCCAATATGGTCCAGGCTTCATTGGGAGTCTTACAGGAAGGTATATGAAAAAGGAGATCGGGAGAAATAAGACTGCAAATTGTTTCGAGTGCCTCATCCATGCGATTTAAGTACTTAGATTTTTTTATGGATGATGTCTGCTCTGTATATGTATTCATGGTTAATCTATAAAACCCTCTAGATCAGAGATGTATGGATATTTTCTCCTTCCATGCAAAATAGTTGTAAGGTGTAAGAATGAATTCTTTTTGGAATTCCATCTTTCCACTATCTTCAATCTTTTGTACCTGCAAATTTTTTTGGTGTAGCTTTTACTTAGCAATCCGTCGGCTTTGATACCATGTAAATGTGTTGACCTACACAGAATATATCTATCTAAACAATGATACACACATTTGCAGAGAGAATTGGAAAAAGAAGAAGAAGGAGAGAAAGAATGGAAAGAATTATCATTAACCATTATGAATAATGAATAATTTACACATGATATACTCTGTATAAATCAATGAGTTTGACTTGAGGTGAACCAAGTCACCATAGTGGTGGTCTAGAGTGATCTGGACACACACCAGTAGTTATGGGAGTGAACTGCCACCTATTCTAGTCTCTCAGGCAGTTACGGAAGTGAACTGCAACCTAGTTGAGTTAACTAGTCAACTAGTCTTCAGTGAACTGACTGAATAGAAAATAGTGAGGATTTAACTCAAGGAATCAAGGCTAATTCACCACTTTGGTGATGATACCAAGGCAAGGTTGAATTAGCATGGTGATGATCCCAATGCAACATCTAAACTCAACTCAACTAGTCAAACTGAAGTGTGAACTGAAAGAGAATATTCTCCAGGTGGAATATTCTCTCCTAAAATATAGGAGACTGGATAATGACTAATTATGAATAATAAAAAAAAAAAACCTTAGGAAAAAGAAATCCTAGGTGTGTGTGAAGTAAATCCAACAATATTCCTCATTGAGGGTGTTGGTTGTGGAACCTCATTGTCTTTGTTTTCAGCTGTGTTTATAATCCATGAAGACTTTACACCCCATAAGAATATACACTCTTCCACGCGGGGAAGTGTAGGGGGGGTTACCCCGTACAGGGTTCGAGGGAAAGTGGGCCCCTGAAGGAAAAATTTCCTTGTAGATGTATATTGTAATTTCATAGTAAATCTGAATCGTTCATTATAAGGTTGTAGATCTGACGGTAGAAGTTATGTTGGGGTTTTTTCCCTAGAAGGAAACCCTATTTTATGAGAGAAATGTATTGCGGCTATGTATCATTATGAAATATTGTATTCTAAGTTAGGAGACTGTGAGAGAAGAAGATGAAGCTACATTGGGTGTGTTGTAGGTTTATCCCTTCATTTGCTGGATAGTAATAAAGGAAGGACCTGACAATTTCTCTGGTGGACGTAGCCCACACTAGGTGAACCACGTATATCTGTGTCTCTATTATATTGTGTATCTTCTATGTTTTATTTCCACATTTGTTTTATTTTATTGCTCTGCAATATTATTTTTCTAACAACTGTTATCAGAGAGAAAGGTAACTTGAAGGAAAACAGGGTTCTTGGTTCGAGTGGGAGAAATGGTGGAAGAAGAAAAGTTTAGGGTCGAGAAATTTAATGGCCAAAACTACCAATTATGGAAGATGCAGATGGAAGATTATTTATATCAAAAGGCTCCATTCCTACCATTGGGTGGAATAACAAAGAAGTTGATGACCATGAAGGACGAAGAATGGGAGGTTCTTGATAGAAAGTCACTAAGAATGATACGACTGAGCCTGAAAACATCGGTGGATTTCAATATTTCGAAAGAAAAGACAACGAAGGAGATGATGGACACATTGGCTAAGATATATGAAAAACCTTGACGTCCAATAAGGTATTTATATTGAAGAGATTATTTAATATGAAGATGTCAGAAGGTCCCGCACGGGTGTAGACGGATTGGCAAGTGCCATGTAAATGGAAGGAAATTTGTAAATGAAGTCTCATGTTCGATTCTCACCCGGACTTACTCGTGCGCCATTCTTGCGGTCTGGGTGGTTGCACCTGGGCTTATAGTGGTAGCCGCCTGGGGATCGACCCCGTGTCACGTGAGTACGAGAACCACGAGTTGCCGATTCCCCCAGTAAAAAAAAAAAAAAATGTCAGAAGGTGGGTCTGTTGCAGATCATTTAAATCAATTTAATACAGTGACTAATCAACTAAGTTATGTAAAAGTGGACTTCAAGGATGAGGTCAGGGCTCTTCTAATCCTGTGCTCATTGCCATAAAGCTGGAATGGATTGGTCATTGATGTAAGTAACTCTGTCTCTGGTTCAAATACTTTAAAATTTGATGATGTTGTTGGTGTTATCCTTAGTTAGGAAATGCGATGGAAAAGCACAGGTGAAACATCAGGTAATGCATTAAACATGGAGAACATGGGAAGACAAAAGTATAGAGGAAAGGGATCAGGAAACTGTGAGAATTCTAGGAAGGGCAGATCCAAATTCATATTTTTAAATATAAAGTTATTGAATTGTGGGAAGAAAGGACATCTGAAGAAAGATTGCAGAGATCCAAAGAAATAAAGAGATGGACAATAGGAGAAAAATTAGGAAGCAAATGTAACAGGTGATGTGTTACAAGCTGATTTGATTCTTTCTGTAGATAATATTTCTGAGTCTTGAGTATTAGATTCAGGGGCTTCATTTCATGCCACACCCCATAGGAAACATTTTATATATTATGTTCCAGGTGATTTTGGATAGGTTCATTTGGGTGATGATGCACCATGCAAAATTGTTGGAATGGGAAAGGTAAATGTTATAGCAAGATTTGCCTCACCATTGCTATCTTGCACGGAGGGACTTTTTCCATTTCCCTATGCAGAATTATCATCCCTTTTTGATGAATCCAGAGCTAAAAATATACATTTTTCCACATATGCACGTCCTATCAGCTATACAACAAGCGTATACGCAGGTTTCTCTACTACAGCCCGCATACATCGGGATTTGTGCCAGAAAATACAAAAATGGAGTTTGGTTTCCATGTCACGACGAGAGATCTATGATCCTTGGCCCTACATATATTGGAAACATTCCGACTCAGCCCTTTAGTTTCATTTTGAAGGCTATAAGAGCACAATTTCGAGCTATGTAAAAGAGGAGAAAACTTTCAACTTTGAGAGCAAAGTTACTCTGGAGAAATTACTTCATATTGAGTCTGCATCCCTTTGTCCCTCAAGTCTGAACACAGTGTTCATCCCCAAATCTCTTTCCCTAGTGTTGAGAGAACCTCATTGTCTCTCTCCTTTGAGCTTGCCTTTGGTGGAGTATTGAAGTGGTGGAGGCCCAGTTGGAAGGAACTTGGTTTCTTGGTTTTGAACCGTGACGACATGGAAGTCTGTAATGTTGACAGTTCTGTTGATAAATTATTAATAGAAATACTCCTTTCCCATCCTATTGGTATCATGAAAATATATGATTATTATCCATGGACATGTTTGTAATGTTTATTAATGGATTATGCTATCTAATGTGCTAACCCCTTTACATCATCACTATATACTTGCATTGCTTGTTTGTTGAGAACTTATTGCAGGTATAAAGCTTTGGGTTGGAGTGCTCAACGGTGGAACATCATCAAACGTTGGATTGAGGTAGGCCTCTTTCTTATCTTGCACATTAGTTTATATAGCATACAATGGAATTGAGTTGATTTCTATAGTCATACCTGTTTTTTGTGGTTTACCCTTGTCCATAGAGAATTTTTCCCTCGTGACAGAATTGGCGACTCCACTGGGGAGAGATCTTCCTTCTAAGGGTTGAAGTACTTTTTCTTCTTGCATTGCTCTTTTTCCTTTGTGTTTCTTATCATATCACTGCTTGACAGATTCTGTTCACTCTGGGTCTGAGTTTCCAACCTTCTTGCCTTTGCCCGGCTTTGTTTTAAAGCATATACACTCCTTTTTCCCTGACAGTCGTGTATACTCGCTTGTTGTCTCATTGCAGGATGTGTATATACACCCTGTTCTCTTGAACAATCTTGTATACCACTTCCCTTTGCTTATTTTCTTGGTTTAGTGATTGTCGGGTGAGATTTGGTGATTGTTGAGCCTTCTTAGGTCTCTGTAGTGCCTGTTGAGTTTCTATGGGTTGACATGAAACCTGTTGGGAGTTGAATTTTTGGGCGTAGTCTTTCTCTTTGTTTTTCATCCTTGTTTGTCCTTGAGCCCTGGGATGTTTGCTTGGCTGCTTGGTATTCTTCTTGAGTTATTTTATTTATACACAGTAGAATAAATATTAGGTTGCTTTACAGTCCATGCATTTTCTCTTTAATATATTGAAAATACAAAAAATAGGCATTTTTCATTGGTTAACATTTTTGTCTTTGAACCTTTATCATTAGCTTAGTTCATTTAGTGAAAGATTGCATTTTACTTCTGAATTGCAGTGTTGAAATTGAAAATTGCATTGCTTTTATTAGCATATCATTCATTGAAAAGTTAAAGGTAGACTTTGCATTATATTCATATTTATCTTTTGCAGAGTCATAACATCACGAGTTTTGTTTCCATACCCTCTTGAGTAATCACAGACAATAAAATTTACGCTTTAAACTAAAATTGATTAGTCGCGATTTTATTTTTTGGGTGCACAAACTAGCCTAGGATTTAATGTCTTGGAATAGGATTTTGTGAGTAAACTTCTCCAAGGTAATTAAATCAACATATGTGTCTAAGAAATGGAGTTGAGAAGTCCATTGTATAATTGGTAATATCAGGAGGCTCCGCTCACACCGGAGTTAATCACGAGGTCAGGCGAAGTTAGTTGAAGGGATAACCCATGGATAATCTCCTAGTGTCAGAGATATTTCTGTGGATTTATTCGTATTTGGGGATCTTTCTAGTACCCATAACTCTGTGAGAGGCGGTGATTTCAAAGTTTCGGGATTTACTACCCTGCCCATATGGTGATCCGGACTGACGACTGCTCTCCTGTGCATCGATTATACATTGTTTTATTAGTTTCTTGACTTAGGTATCTCATAGGTTACTTGCAAGTGTTATTCTTCTTGTACCCTGGGTCAGATAGGGGTTGAACAACACACAACCTTTATGGAGGATTACCTCTCCGGGGGGATCTGACCAACTGGCTGTTAAGCCCACGAGGGCCCCTATAACTGATTATGTTACCTCCAAAATTTAGCAGTGAGTCTCAGGTCCCTCTTGGACGACACATACCTTCTTTAGTGAGGGAGGCCACTTAGCCACTTTATCCCATTTGCATGCATATTGGTCATTTGAATTTTTGGTATGATATTTGATTACTAGTTGGCCTTAAGAGTTTATACTGAGTTCTCTTTATCATGGATAGTGGAGTTCCTTTTGCTCCCTCGTTT
>ML780493.1:110585-121650 GCA_009831015.1 Picea engelmannii | reverse complement strand
ATGACATTCATGGGGGAAAATCCATCCTCTTTTTATAATGGTATGCAGAACTATGGCACTTAGTCCGCTCCTTGGGTCTCTAGTCATTCTCCTGTTGATATGTTGTTCCACTTGCCATCCTCTATCTCGCCTCCTTATAAAAATACAAGTTTTGGGTCTGGGGGCATGATTCCTCCTTCTTATCCCTCTCCATTTGGTGGGAGTCATATCCTTCAAACACCTCTTACGGTAGGAGGTTGGAATCTTCCTTCCTACGAATCCACTATGTGAGAAGTAAGTTCCCAACTATGCAATCATTCTACTTGTTACACTTTGTCCACTTATCCTTCTTCTGCTATTTCAGTTCCTACGAACACTTTTCCCATGGCGGACCTTCGTCTTCCCTTTGGTGTTTCATTCGGGGAGAATTAATTTTATAGCATGGGAAACCCCCCTCATGAATTTCCTTCATATGGGGGCAACATATATCCTCACATGAGAAAACCTTGTCATGTCGTTTTCTCTTCGCAAGAGGCTACCTCAGTGTTGATGCCCTTACAACCCTTTATGAATCAATATGGAGGAGGATACTATCCTGTTGGACATGGACAGGGTGTAAACCAGGATCCTTCCTGGCCTGCAATTTCTCAGAACCAATCTTTCCTTTGACCTTGGTCTCAAATGCCACAATCTACCACCGCCACAAGTCCAGTCACTGCGTGTCATACTGGCATTGTATCACCAACCTCTGCTAGTCATGTTGGATATTGGTTGACAACCTCTGCGAGTCATGTTGAAGACCTGTAACCATCTGCTACAAGTCATGTTGGGCACACAAGTCCAGTCACTGCATGTCATACTGGCATTGTATCACTAGCCTCTGCTAGTCATGTTGGAGATTGGTCGACAACCTCTGTGAGTCATGTTGAAGACCTGCAACTAGCCACTGTAAGTCATGCTGGGGGCACATGTCTAGTCACTGCTATTCACATTGCACATACATCACCAACCTCTGCTAGTCATGTTGGGGATCCATCACCAACCTCTGTGAGTCATGTTGGATATTTTCTACTAGCCTTTGCAAGCCATACTGGGAGCATGTCACTAGCCACTGCAAGTCATGCTAGGGGCATTAATATGATTGAGAATCCTAGAAGTCTCAGACGTAAGCCTATATTCCTTTGCAGGACTTGTGAAGAAGGTCACCTTACTCATTTGTGTCATGTTACTGTTGGGATACCAGAAATGTGGGGCTCACATAAGGTCCCTTCGGGTTCTGAGGCATCTATGGTTTCACAACACCCCGTTCCTTCTTTGGTTGATACAATAGTCATGTCGATGCAATATTCGACTGAAACCCCTTTTGCTTTAGGGGTTGATGCATCCTTTGACCTTGTTATCTCACATCCCATTCAACCTATGGTCGGGTCGATGCAATCTTTGACCAACACCTCTCTTATGTTCGGGGGTGATGCGTCTCTTAACCTTGTTGTATCTGATATTGTTCAACCAATGGTCGTGTCGATGCAATCTTCAATCGACAACACTCCTATTTTTTGGGGTGATGCACCTCTTGACCCTGTTGTATCACATCCTATTCAACCAATGGTTGAAAAAGTGGTCATATCGATGCAATATTCGATCGACCTCACTCTTCTCTTGGAGAGTGACAAGTCTAAGGAAGTAGTCACACCAATGCAATTTTTGGTCGATGTCGCTCTTCTAGTTCTGGTTCTATACCTTCTATGCCATGTCCTTAGCATTTCTATTACTTCACCTTCTAAACAAGAGAGATTTTTACTCTTCTCGATTTCTCTCCCTCCAAGTATTGACGAGGTTCCCTTTGATCGGGATGGTGTTTTGGGGTATCCAATGCCTACACCTATGTCTTTTCTAGGAAGAGACATTATCCTATATATCACGGAGACGATAACCTCTGTTATTACTTAGTCCTCCTCGACTTGGATATATTTGGGTCTTCCCAAGCAAGTGTCGGTTCTTCATAAGATACTGACATTCCACAGAAATTCTGCACAGGAGCCTTGGCCTCCCCTGTGGCTTGCTGCCTAGAATTTTCCTAGCGAGTCCGAGTTAAGCTCTTTTCCGACTCGTTCAAAAAATGAAAAGATTGTCAAGTGATTTGTCCCTTTCACACTCGTTAAATTGGACTTGAAAGGTCACGAGTCCGAGTTAAGCTCTTTTTCGGCTCATTCTAAAAATTGAAAAGATTGTCGAGTGATTTTTCCCTTTTGTACTCATTAAATTGGATTTGAAAGGTCATGAGTCTTAGTTAATCTCTTTTCCGACTCGTTATCAAAAATAGAAAATATTGTCGAGTGAACTTGTCTTTTTCATACTCATAAATTGTATTTGAAAATACGTCTATTTGGCACAAGTTTACCCCTTTTTCACACCAAGTAGACTACAAAACATAAAAAATGATATTTTTTGGCGTCAAGTTGTGATTTCATCTCATGCCCTCGCTTGCAATATTGAGCCTTTAGCCGGTTCTCGCTTTGCGTTATTAACTGTTGCCTAAGCAATTTGTGCATCCTCAACCAAGTAGAGCCTTATTTATATCCTTCACAATTTGACACCCTATACCCTGGAGGAAACATCACCCCGAGTGTCCATCTCCTGCATGCATTTCCTTGCATTAAGCATAGATACGTTCCACTGCTGGAACCAGTTTTGCTTACTTGCGACACTTGTTTCCTCCTCTGTATCATAACATTCATTTGTTATGAAAAAACAAAAAAATATGGGTGGGAAGGGAGTACTATATTATAATTGGCAGCAGTCGTGTCGCCTTTGAATAGAGCACAAAATTATTGAGTCCCTGTGTCATCATAATTTTGGGTTTTACAATGGCCTTAGGAAGTTGATCTCGTTACAGAGTTTTCTCTACCGACTGGTTACTCTTCCAGTCCCTATAGAGAATGTTATTGATGCCTCCTGCATCTAATAGTCACATCATTGAGTCTATGCTGCCGAATTCCACCATATGTTTCATGCTCTTGTTCAAAGGAAGTCTCAGAACCTGTGTCGACCACTCCTTAGAAATATTGACTTTGCATGTTGTCCATACCCTCAGTTTGTCATAAAATCACATGATATTATGGTCTTATCACGCACCCAGGCCCTACTTGCATCATTGGTAGGTCACCTTGAACCCAACAATCGACATTTCATCATTGGTCATTGACTGGGTGGTTTCCCTTGTGTTTGATGGCAAGAAATCTATTCACACTTTGGGATTCGTGAAGTGTCTTGGATTCCATTAGCCTTATTGATGGTTTCCTTGCCTTTGTCAGCAGTTTTCATCATTGGTTGTTATTCAGAGGGTCTTTTTCGTGTATCGATTGCATTTGATACATGCGAAAGACGCACAGGGTCGTTGGTTTGTGAACATGTTCTTCGTCCGATATCCACCAAATCATGAAGCTCCTGCTTTGTTCCTCATGCCAACTGATGAGAGATGCCTTAATTCTCTCCTTTCAGCAAGTCTCTTTCCATCGACTTCAGCTCATCTATTCTGGATATGAGACCTAGAGTTTCATGAGTACCTTGAGGCTTGTAGTCATTAGTGGCATACTCTCTTGCCATTGATAGATGGGAATACATCAATGTCTCCTGATCAATGGATTTCTCAAGTGTTTGACACTGATTCCTTTATTCACACTTGTAGGAATGTACTCGGTGCCTTGATACCTACTTTTATTATTGGTAGACTGTCTCGTGTTTGTTAACAGTATACCTCAATGACCGGTAATCAAATGATGTCTCATTATGTTTGACCTCAAATCCTTTATTCACATGATGTAGACTTTCACCCTTGGTAGATAGTGTAGAAGACTTGAAGACATCACTATGTGGCCACAACTTTCCTAAGCTGTTGCTTCCCTTTCATTGGACCAACACCTGTTCGACTTTAGTGATCATGGGAGATCAGATTGTACTTCATGGTATACAAATATCTTCAGATTGATTTTTGAGACTGGTTTTCACTGGGCCTTGTTCGTGACTATGACAACTTTTTGGCATATAACCGCAGTTGTATCTACCTATTCATGGCCACAGACACTTATTTGGTATATTTTCTGCATGGATCTGCATTGTATTCTTGGAAGCCATGTATGCAAAGTTAGTATAGAATGTAATGAGCAATCAAGTTCGTCTATATGGTTCTCTACCACTCCACTCCTGGGTTATTTATAATGTATTTCGGCCATCGCAGATGCTCCTCTGATCTCACACATTAGGGGGCATATGTTATAGCAAGATTTGCCTCACCATTGCTATCTTGCACAAAGGGCCTTTTTCCATTTCCATATGCAGACTTATCATCCCTTTTTGATGAATCCAGAGATAAAAATATACATTTTTCCACATATATGCGCCCTATCAGCTATACAACAAGAATATACACAGGCTGCTCCACTACAACCTACATACATGGGGATTTGTGCCAGAAAATACAAAAATGGAGTTGGGTTTCCATGTCACGATGAGATATCTCTAATCCTTTGCCTTCCATATACTAGAAACGTTCCAACTCGACCCTTCAGTTGCATTTTGAAGGTTATAAGAGCACAATTTCGAGCTATGGAAAAGAGGAGAAAGCATTCAACTTTGAGAGCAAAGTTACTCTGGAGAAATTACTTCATATTGAGTCTGCATCCCTTTGTCCCTCAAGTCTGAGCACAGTGTTCAGCCCCAAAACTCTTTCCCTAGTGTTGAGAGAACCTCATTGTCTCTCTCCTTTGAGCTTGCCTTTGGTGGAGGATTGAAGTGGTGGAGGCCCAGTTGGAAGGAACTTGGTTTCTTGGTTTTGAACCATGCTGACATAGAAGTTTGTAATGTTGACACTTTTGTTGATCAATTATTAATAGAAATACTCCTTTCCCGTCCTATTGGTATCATGAAAATATATGATTATTATCCATGGGCATGTTTGTAATGTTTATTAATGGATTATGCTATCTAATGTTCTAACCCCTTTACATCATCACTATATACTTGCTTTGATTGTTTGTTGAGAACTTATTGTAGGTATAAAGCTTTGGGTTGAAGTGCTCAACGGTGGAACATCATCAAACGTTGGATCGAGGTAGGCCTCTTTCTTATCTTGCACATTAGTTTATATATCATACAATGGAATTGAGTTGATTTCTGCAGTCATACCTATCTGTTGTGGTTTACCCTTGGCCATAGAGAGTTTTTTCCCTCATAACAGTAAAAATAAAGCAAAGCAATGGAAACCAATGGTTGTTGAAAGAGGTAAGACATGTTCCAAATCTAAGGAAAAATACAATTTCAATAGGGTAGTTGGCAAGTGAAGGTTGTATATCCATATTTATAGATAAGGCATGGAAGGTCACCAAAGGATCATTGGTGATAGAAAAAGGAGAGAAGGTAGGTACATTGTATTTATGTACTGGTAATACTGACTCTTTTATTTCTTTAGCTTCTACAGGAGTGGATACAACACTGTGGCATAATAGGCTTGGAAACATGAGTGAGAAGCGGATGGATATACTTCACAAAAGAAATTTGTTGCCAGATCTCAAACAAATTGATTTGGATTTCTGCGAGCATTGTGTTTATGGAAAATATAAGAGAGTCATATTTCTTAGAGTTGGAAAATAAAAGAAGAATGAAAGGATAGAGCTTGTGCATACATATGTATGGGGACCAACTTAGGTATCATCTCTTGATGGATCTCATTATTATGTTACTTTTATTGATGATGCAACTAGAAAAACTTAGGTTTATTGCATTCGAAAAAAATTTAATGTTTTTGATACTTTTAAGAAATGGAAAGCTTTGGTTGAGAATGAGACAAGAAAAAGGTTGAAGTGGCTCAGATAAGAAAATGGAGGTGAATATTGCAGCAAAGAGTTTGATGATTACTATTCATACCATGTAATTCATAGAGAGAAGACAGTTCCATGAACAACACAAGAAAATGGTGTGTCAGAAAGGATGAACATGACAATCATGGAGCGTGCAAGGAGTATGAGATTGCATGCTGGTTTGCCCTTACAATTCTGGGAAGATGTTGTAGATACTGCTGTGTACTTAATGAATAGAATACCGTCAAGCTCTTTGGATGGTAGAATTCCATAGAAGGAATGGATAGGCAAAAAGGTAAACTATTCTTTTTTGAATAATTTCGGTTGTGAATCATTTGTCCATATTGATAAAGAAAATAGAACAAAGATTGAGAAAAAATCCAAGAAGTGTACCTTTATTGGATACGATGTTAATGATTTTGGTTATCGCTTATGAGATTATGAAAACAACAAAATCATTAGGAGTAGAGATGTCATATTCAATGAGAAGGTCATATACAAAGATCAGTTGCAGGGAAAGAAACATGAAAAATAAAAACCATAATACACAGTGCTTGATGAGATCACTGAAAAAGAAATTCCAAAGGTACTAGAAAATCAAAATGTACAACAACAGGATCAACAGGTACCTCAAACTCTTGCAAGTGTTGTTAGAAGATCTACCAGGTTAAGTAGACCCCATGAATGATACTCTCCTTCATTGTATTATTTATTGTTGACTGATTCTAGTGAACCAGAATTTTATGAAGAGGCAAAGCGGGTAGAAACCAAAACGAAGTAGGAGCAAGGCATGGAAGATAAAATGGATTCCTTGGTAAATAACTAGACTTCGGCCTTGGTTCAATCTCATGCAGGAAAAAGAACATTGTAGAATAAATGGGTTTACAAGTTAAGGAAGAAGATGGAGGAAAAAAGAGGTAGAAGGCTAGACTTGTTGTAAAGTGGTTTGCACAAAACAAAGGTATAGATTTTGATGAAATATTTTCTCTTGCTATTAAAATGACTTCAATTAGGACTATTTTAAGTCTTGTGGCAATAGAGGATTTTCATCTTGAACAGTTAGATGTAAAAACAACTTTTCTCCATGGGGATTTGGAGGAAGAGATTTATATGCAACAACCATAGGGGTATGAGGTCAAAGGGAAGGAGAATTTGGTATGCAGGTTCAAGAAGAGATTGTACGGTCTAAAGCAAGCTCCAAGGAAGTGGTATTTGAATTTTGGCAGGTTTATGACAAAACAAGGTTATAGTAGATGTCATTCTGATCACTGTGTTTATTTTAAAAAGCTAGAAAATGGAAGCTATATTATATTGCTATTGTATGTAGATGACATGCTTGTTGCAGGGTATAATATGTAGGATATAAATGTGCTCAAGAAGAACTTAGATAATTCATTTGTGATGAAGTATTTGGGTGTTGCAAAGAAAATCCTTGGTATGAGAATAACAAGAGACGGGAAAAATCGCAAATTGACATTGTCTCAGGGTGAGTACATAGAGAAGGTGTTGGAGAGGTTTAGAATGTAGAATGAAAAACCAATTAGTACACCTTTGGACATTCATTTAAAATTAACTAAGGAAATGTGTCCGAAGACACATGAGGATATATAATACATGTCCAGGGTCCCTTATTCATCAACATTTGGTAGTTTGATGTATGCGATGGTTTGCACAAGACCAAATATTGCACATGCAGTGGGATTTGTGAGAAAGTATATGAAAAATCCAGGTAAAGAACATTGGGAGGTAGTAAAGTGGATTCTCAGGTATTTGAGAGGTATTGTTACTCATGCATTATGTCTTGAAGGTTCATACATTGTTCTGCAGGTATATGTTGATTTAGATATGGCAGGTGATAAAGATAGCAGGAGGAGCACCACATGGTATGTTTTTACTGTAGGTGGAACAACGGTAAGTTGGATTTCGAAACTGCAAAAGGTTGTTTCACTTTCAACAACATAAGCAGAGTATGTTGCTTCTACAGAGGCTAGTAAAGAAATGATTTGGTTACAGAGGTTTATAGAGGAATTGGGAAAGAAGTAGAAGAATAGTAGGTTGTACTGTGATAGTGAGAGTGCCATTCATCTTGCAAATAACTCAGTCTTCCATTCAAAGACTAAGAATATACAAATGAGGTACAATTTCATATGATCCATCTTGGAAAATGGACATTTGAAGTTGAAAAAGATACACACTAGCCAAAATCTTGTAGACATGTTAACTAAGGGAGTAACTAGGGAGAAACTGAGTTCTTGCTCAATTTCAATTGGAATTCAAGAATGAAGGTGAAGATGAGAAATTTTCCAGGTCCAAGAAGGATCATAGTCCAACAAATACAACATCGGTGGAGTTATTGAGATCAGTCTCCAAGTGGGAGATTATTGGTTGTGGAGCCTGATTATCTTCCTGATTCAGAGGTCTTTGTTTTCAACCATGTTTATACCCCATGAAGACTTTACACCCCAGAAGAATGTATTATTAATGCAGGGGAGTGCAGGGGGGGTTACCCCCCCTGTGGGGTCCGGGGGAAGGCGGGCCCCCAAAGGAAAAATTGCCTTGTAAATGTATATTGTAATTTCATAGTAAATCTGGACCGTTCATTATAAGGTCACAGATCTGACGATAGGAGTTATGTTAGGGTTTTTTTCCCTAAAAGGAAACCCTCTTTTATGAGGGAAATGTATTGCGGCTATGTATCATTGTGAATATTGTATTCTGAGTGAGGAGATTGTGAGAGAAGAAGAGGAAGTTATAGCGAGTACGATGTAGGTTGTATCCCTTCATTTTTTGGATAATAATAAATGAAGGATCTGAAAATTTCTCTAGTGGATGTAACCCACACTGGGTGAACCATGTATATCCATGTCTCTATTGTATTATGTATCTTGTGTGTTTTATTTCTGCATTTGTTTTATTTTATTGCTCAACGATCTTGTTTTTCTAACAGAGGGCATCCACAAAATCCCCCCTATGTGTCTTCAAGCTCCAGGTGGAATTGTGTTCTTCCTCTCACTGTTCTTTAGGTGAAACCCACATAGGGATTCATAACCTTCACTAAATTGGGAATCCACATGCATGAGTGCCCCTACTAATTTAGGTAATTGTTGGCAAATATTTAACAAACAGTTAACAGACAGCGAATGCTTGTCATTGATAGCAACAGTGAAGATGACATGAGAACAACAAGTTTGTAATTGATAGGCAAACAGATGATAAGGTCAGAGAGGTGAATGATCGCAAGCAGTGAATGATCAAAGGCAACGAATGAGCGAAAATTTGAGAAGAAGAATCTCTAATCGTTGAAGAGGGAGACATATCTCAGTCATCAGATCCGAGTGCAGGGTCCGATCACTGTTGGATCGAAGAGAACCTGCACAGTCTTTAAAGAGCAAGGAGAAGAGGGCGTAATCGCAATATGAAAAATCGCGATGAAATCTGAGCCATCAGATCAAGCTTTGATTTGGACCGTTGATTTTCTTCATGGAGTATCGGGGATCGGGACTTTGAAGTGATAAAAACACTTGACAACAAGAATGTTGATTTCGCGATATGCGATATCGTGACTCAATCGTAGTCGTTGAGTCAATATCGTACCTGGACCGTTGATCTAACTCTGTGTCGGAGTTTCGCGAATCGCGACTCCAAAAGGAAAAGAAACAAGTGCAACAGGAATCCCGATTTCGTGATATGCGATATCATGATTCAATCGTAGCCATCAAGACAAGATTCGATCTGGACCGTTGATCTAATCCCTTATTGGAGTTTCACGAATCGCGATATGGAGAGGCAGAAGAAACTATGCAACATTTACGAAATAGCGATAGGCGAAATCGCGATGTAAAAACAACCGTCAGATCAAGAAGTGATCTGGACCATTGATTCGACTTCTTTACTGAATGTCGAGAATCGGGAATTTGAGTTGACGAAAACACCAATCGTCCAGAGTGTTGAAATCATGATGAGTAATATCTCGACTTAACATGAATCGTAAGATCTAAATATAATCTGGATCATTGATCTAATTTCATTATGGAATTTCACAGATCGGGATTTGGAGGTGACAGGAACATTGAACATAAGGAATTACGAATTCACAATATGCAAAATTACGAAAGCGCCTTTCACATAAAGCCTTGGTCATAGCCCTTGGTCACAGGAAGAGAAGGGGTCAGTCTAGATAAGCTCCAATTCGAAGTTTCAGAGATCGCAATGTGAAAGTGTCGAGAAACTTGGGCAAAGGAATGTTGAAATGCCGAAACCCGAATTAAAGGCAAGATTTATAAAAGTCATCCTATGGTGCGGATAAGACTTGAATGAGATCTAAGGGTTACGGTTTCTTCACACACAGGTAACACATCAGTTATGATTCTACTAAACAAAACGGATTCTTGAGTGTGAATCAGTTATCATTTCAATTGCTAAGACAGGTGTCCTTGGTTTGCCTATTGGAAAGTGAAGTGGAACCGTCAAGGTTGTGCGTATAAAAGAAAATGAGTGAGACAGAATTTGGTTGGATGTTCTGGATGAAAAAGAATGAAACAGTAAGAAAAGAGACATGAGAAGATGCGTAGTATGAAATTTTAACAGATGTACAGAGTGAGATGAAATGTAGAGCAGAAGCAGAGCAAAACGACAGGCAGAGCAGAAGTAGAGAAGAATGACAAAAAGAGCAGAAAAAGAGCAGAATCACAGAAGAATGTGATGCAGAGCAGACCTGCTAAACGGACAGAGGAAGAGAAGAATTGCAGAACAATTTGTTGAAGATTAGATTTACAGAACAGAGAAAGAATGGTAAGAAGTGATTTATCTGCATAAATTGTCTATGTATTTATCCTTTCATAGTTTAGGGAGGTTGGGAGGTGCTCGGGAGGACTTTTGTTCTCAGAGGTTCAAGTGGGAGCTTGAACACTGGAAGTTGTAGCCTCCATCTGGTTGTAGTTAGAGAAACCAGCGTGGCAGGGTCGTGCAAGGGAGAACTAGTGTTCTCTGTTATGCAGGTTGGAGCCTGTGTAACTGGAATTTGGTGCTTCCATCCAGTTGGTGCTGGAACATTCAAGAAGTTGGTGCTTCCATCCAGTTAGTGCTGGAATATTCAGGGAGTTGATGCTTCCTTCTAGTGGGTTCTAGAGAAACCAGAGAGTTGGTGCTCTCAAACAAGTTGCAGCTTGTAAAACAGAGGTTGCAGCCTCACATTGAGTTGGTGCTCAATTATAGATGATGTACATAACTTA
>ML780493.1:92268-106146 GCA_009831015.1 Picea engelmannii | reverse complement strand
TTCAGATGCAGACTGGGCAAACTGTGTTGATGAGAGAAAAAGCACCAGTGGAGGAGCATTTTTTCTGGGTGACTCATTAGTTGCATGGCTTAGTAAGAAGCAAGGATCGATTTCATTATCCACTACAGAGGCAGAATACATTGTTGCTGCTACTTGCTGCACACAAATCTTATGGATGATACAAACTCTTGCATATCTGAAGGTAACTTACACTGATCCTGTTCCAATTCATTGTGATAACACAAGTGCCATTAGTGTCTCCAAGAATCCTGTTCTTCATTCCAAGACTAAGAATATTCCAATCAAGTACCATTTTCTCCGAGAACAAGTTACAAACATAATTGTTCATCTGAATTATATTCCTTCCAAAGAACAGATTGATGATATCTTTACTAAACCATTAGCAGCGACCCCTTTTGGATACCTTCGTCAAAAGTTGGGGGTTATAATCTATGGTGTTTAATCTGTTCACCTGGTCAAGGGGAGTACTTATTGAATATCAGGTGTATTCCCAAGATGCTTATAGTCGACAGGGGGAGTATGTTTTTGCAAAAGATCAGGGGAAGAATGTCTCTTTTTTTTTTTGACATTGATGTCAAAGGGGGAGAAAAGAGCAGGAGAGAAGATCTGAATACATGTGGGTGCTTGGAAGATCTGAATACATGTGGGTGCTTGTGTTGCCATCAATGCCAAAGGGGGAGATTGTTGGCAAATATTTAACAGACAGTTAACAGACAGCGAATGATTGTCATTGATAGCAACAGTGAAGATGACATGAGAACAACAAGTTTGTAATTGACAGGCAAGCAGACGATAAGGTCAGAGAGGTGAATGATCGCAAGCAGTGAATGATCGAAGGCAGCGAATGAGCGAAAATTTGAGAAGAAGAATCTCTGATCGTTGAAGAGGGAGACAGATCTCAGTTGTCAGATCCGAGCATAGGGTCCGACCACCGTTGGATTGAAGAGAATCTTCATGGTCTTTAAAGAGAAAGGAGAAGAGGGCATAATCGTAATATGAAAAATCGCGATGAAATCTGAGCCGTCAGATCAAGCTTTGATCTGGACCATTGATTTTCTTCATGGAGTATCGGGGATCGAGACTTTGAAGTGACAAAAACACTTGACAACAAGAATGTTGATTTCACGATATGTGATATCGCGACTCAATCATAGTCGTTGATTCAAGATCGTACCTGGACCATTGATCTAACTCTGTGTCGGAGTTTCACAAATCGTGACTCCAAAAGGAAAAGAAACAAGTGCAACAGGAATCCCAATTTCGCGATATGCGATATCGCGATTCAATCGCAGTCGTCAAGACAAGATTAGATCTGGACCGTTGATCTAATCCCTTATCAGAGTTTCACGAATCATGATATGGAGAGGCAGAAGAAACTATGCAACATTTACGAAATAGCGATAGGAGAAATCACGATGTAACAACAACCGTCAGATCAAGAAGTGATCTGGACCATTGATTCGACTTCTTTACTGAATGTCGAGAATCGGGAATTTGAGTCGACGAAAACACTAATCGTCCAGAGTGTCGAAATCGTGATGAGTAATATCCCGACTTAATATGAACCGTCATATCTAGATATAATCTGGATCGTTGATCTGATTTCATTATGGAATTTCGTAGATCGGGATTTGGAGGTGACAGGAACATTGAACATAAGGAATTACGAATTCGCATTATGCGAAATCGCGAAAGCGCCTTTCACATAAAGCCTTGTTCACAACCCTTGGTCACGGGAAGAGAAGGGGTCAGTCCAGATAAGCTCCAATTCGGAGTTTCGGAGATCGCAATGTGAAAGTGTCGAGAAACTTGGGCAAAGGAATGCCGAAATGCCGAAACCCAAATTAAAGGAAAGATTTATAAAAGTCATCCTATGGTGCGGATAAGACTTGAATGAGATCTAAGGGTTACGGTTTCTTCACACACAAGTAACACATCAGTTACGATTCTGCTAAACAAAACGGATTCTTGAGTGCGAATCAGTTATCATTTCAGTTGCTAAGACAGGTGTCCTTGGTTTGCCTATTGTAAGGTGAAGTGGAACTGTCAAGGTTGTGCGTATAAAAGAAAATGAGTGAGACGGAATTTGGTTGGCTGTTCTGGATGAAAAACAACGAAACAGTAAGAAAGGAGACATGAGAAGATGTGTAGTATGAAATTTTAACAGATGTACAGAGTGAGATGAAATGTAGAGCAGAAGCAGAGAAAAACGACAGGCAGAGCAGAAGTGGAGAAGAATGATAGAAAGAGCAGAAAAAGAGCAGAATGACAGAAGAATGTGATGCAGAGCAGACCTGCTAAACGGACAGAGGAAGAGAAGAATTGCAGAACAATTTGTTGAAGATCAGATTTACAGAACAGAGAAAGAATGGTAAGAAGTGATTTATCTGCATAAATTGTCTATGTATTTATCCTTTCATAGTTTAGGGAGGTTGGGAGGTGCTCAGGAGGACTATTGTCCTTAGAGGTTCAAGTGGGAGCTTGAACACTGGAAGTTATAGCTTCCATCTGGTTGCAGTCAGAGAAACCAGGGTGGCAGGGTTGTGCAAGGGAGAACTAGTGTTCTTTGTTATGTAGGTTGGAGCCTGTGAAACTGGAAGTTGGTGCTTCCATCCAATTGGTGTTGGAACATTCAAGAAGTTGGTGCTTCCATCCAGTTGGTGTTGGAATATTCAGGGAGTTGATGCTTCCTTCTAGTGGGTGCTAGAGAAACCAGAGAGTTGGTGCTCTCAAACAAGTTGCAGCTTGTAAAACAGAGGTTGCAGCCTCACATTGAGTTGGTGCTCAATTATAGATGATGTACATAACTTAAAAGACTGCCTATCATTTCGAAGAAGAAGAGGTTTTCTCCCTTTATGGGTTTCCTCATGAAAAATCTGTCTCTGTGTATACTTTATGTGTGACTGTTGTTCTTTACCTTTACAGTCCATATGTTGTATATTGTTGATGACCACATGAGGAAATTTTAATAATATTTTAACAGACTTAAAATTTTTTAAGCTCACATACAACTGATTCACCCCCCCCCCCTCTCAGTTGTATTAATAATTTCAACAGTAATTTCACCCTCTAATTGTGCATCCAAAACTAAAGATATAAAAAATTTATTTAGAACTTTGAATATATAATTTTTTTTCAAAAATTGGAACTTGGTTGAGGATGGACTACTGACTATTTGGGGGTTCTAATTATATTGTATTATAATGTGGTAGGATGATCGTGGAAAAGGGCCAACCACGGAACATGTAATTGATTATCATATTCAAATTTCATTTTACGTGAATTTTATTATTTATTTATATAATTTTATTTGTGTGGTGATCAATTATTTCATTTGTTTATATAACTAAAATAACATTGTTTTTCATGTTGAAATTATATGTAGTCGACAAGCCATGTTGATCATGATTCCTCCGATGAGGAGGGGTTGTATTCATCCCCTGATCTAATGGTATTAATAAAAATAAAGATCATTAAATAAAACAACGAACTTGATAGCTTGTTAGACCGTCCAGAACAAACTCCTGACATCCTAGAAAGGATCAATATCCTTATGTCACAACTTAACACATATAAGGTAATAACCATAATTTAAAGTGTTTTTTCAATTTACTCATATGTTCAATTATGAAACTCTGTTTTTTAACTTTTACATTATCTCATGAAAAAAACATTTTCTTTTTTATAAAGAGATTTTTGGAGCCTGTTCATTCTGGTGTTGGTAGTAGTGGTGCTGTAGATTCGCCATAGAGTCTTGACATGGGCTGTCATACAACTGATAGAGTACTGTTTACTTCTCTGTATTCCACACCTAATTTAGATTAGATCCATGACACGCACTGCGAGGCATACAAACAACGATCAAGCTCTAGAGGTGGTGACATAGATGAGGCTAATGATGTGGTTGACATGGTTGCATTTCCTAGAGCTAGATGTGTGACCAGCACAGGGACCCTTCCGTGCACATTTTTGGTCGACAATAACTGAATTCCATTAAAACAAATAAGACTCCTAGGTAGTTTTCATATTTTAACTGTTTCATGTTGTCCATCTCATACACAAATCATCTATATTATTATTTTTAAATTAATGATCATATCTTTTTGTGTGTAGCAAACAACCATTTTTATAGGCACCTGGAGAGCAAAGCCTTGTTGATTTTTGGGGAAACCTTATGCATGAGGTGGAATTGCCAGAATTCCAACCTCAAAAAAGAACTTATGGATTATCTCAAAGGCCTCTTTGGAGTAGACACGTTCAATTAAAAAACAGTCACCTTTGCAGAAAGAGAATATTTAAAATACACGCAAGATGTTTAGAGACAAATCTTGGTAGGAAACCCTAGGTATGAGTATCGTCCCTTGATTCCAGATAAGGAGTGTAACGCGATCATTGATTATGCAAAATAAAAGATATTGAAAAAATCAGGAGAAAAAATAACTGGTACCCCAAGGTAAATTACAATATTTTGATTTTGATACCTTTAATTTTCTTTAGATCTAAATAAAAGTGTGGTATATAACATACTTGAAATTTTTGATGATAGGTTTCCTGACACTTCGAAGGCAAGGAAAGAAAGGATTTCCAAACATGGCCAACACAAGCTAGGCCAGGGCATCTACTCGAGGTTACAGTCATGAATCGTAAGTACCCAAACATCTTAAGAATATTATTTGTATCACCTTACAAATTTCAGTTTATTGCAACCAAAAACATTAAAAAAAATGCTCTTATGCAATGTAGGGCGATGACTTCAGAACTGAAACCATGGAGGAAGACCTCCAAATTGGTTACAAGTACAACTATAAATCCATGGTTGATCATATGAAAAGCATGGGGCAAACCCCAAGATCCGATTTGTGGGATAAGTGTTGTTAGGAAAAACACCCTACGGACTAGAAAATTAGGGTTTGACTTTGCATGCAGATTTGACCGAATAGAAACTACTTTTTTACCTACATCCCAAGATTTAAACCCCTTTTTCTCAGTAAATGCATGGAAAAGGACCACCTACCTTATTACCGGCGTTTGATGTAGATCCTCCGTTGTGCTTGATTACTTGTTTGCGCTGCTCCTTCCAAAGATGACCTGCACTCAAGACAAACAACAACTATGGATACATGCTACTTCTATACTCAAGGGTTATAAATCAAACATAAACCAATTGAATCATAGACATCTCATGAATTGGGACGGGAAAAACATTCTTTTTATTACGTAAAGTGAATCAACTTACAAAATCTGAGATCGACCACCGCTCCTTGAAGTTGATCCTGGGCTCCTTTTCTTCTGTCCTTCAACTGCTTTGCGTTAAATCTCCTTTGGCATGAGGAAAGGCTAAAGGGTTGGGACAATGGAATACGTAAATGGGTAGAGTTTTTTCGCTATATTTTTTCCTCCTCCAAATGGTACCCCTACCCCTTCTTTTATAGGCTAGAAGGAGCTAGGGTTTTGGACGAACCCTCGGCCATGCATGGCCAGGAGTTTCAGTTAACTGACCCATAGCTTTTTGTTCCGTCGGCAACTTTCCTTTTTTCGTGCTTTGGTAGGTACACGCGGGCTGTTGTGAGTCAGCCAGCGTGTACACGCGTGCAGTAATGGGTTAGGGCACGTGGGCCTTTACACAAGAGGATTTTCAAAGAGTTGTTCAATAGAGTTTTGGCAAAGAAGGGATATGAGTTGGCCTGATGCCAGGTAAGCATGTGTGGTGCAATTTAGGGTTATAAAAATAAGGTAAATAAAAATCAGTCTACATTAACCTTTGATTACTTATAAAATACGTAAATGTTTGATATCCTCCATAACTTTAATGTATTACTTTGTTTTAATCAAGGTAGCAACACTATCGATGAAACCATTAGCACTGAACAACAAAGCGTTGATAGTGCAGTGTGACTAGAAGATCATGGTGCTCCCCAGTAACCCCATCCCAGTGGGGTGCATCCCCAGGATGTTCTTGTGACTGAGGCCCATGATGGTAAAATGGATGTATATTAATCATTTACCTAATAATTTTGTACTTATAAATTTTGTACTTCTAATTTTTATTACTTATACATTTACGGTTTTTTCCTTATAAATTTTGTCGTTTCAATGGTAGAGAATGTCGTAGTTGAGCCTCCTTGACCTGAAGATGATCAAGAGAATAGGGCATCCATTCCAATGGTGCCGACTAGTGGAGCAACATGTAAATAATTACATTTTAGAGGTTTTTTTTAATATTAATGAACTAGTTCAATGATATTTAAAAATTGGCCATATAAATTTAATATTTTATTTTTGTAGGTGATGGCCCCTCACAACAACCTCCACACCATGGGTACAAGACCAGGCATGCTTGGCATGAAAGGACTAAAGCAACATCATCTGTTGAAGAGAACCCAGTAAACAAAGACATGGACATGGATGAATTACTTAAGAACTGGAAAACACAAAAGAAGACTAAAATAAATTGATGATGTATAATAATTTTATAAGACAAATAGATGTACATTATATAACTAGTATGTTTGTAACATATGTTGAATGATAAATCATTTATAAAAATTCATTTTAATGACATATTCCTTTGAATGATAAACCTCATTTATAGCTTTACAATCACTTTTTATCACTTTTTAATATTTTTAATGCATATTGTTTAGTAGAATATAGATTGGGTATTGGGAAACTAAGAGTGATGTGAGGGGGGGGAGGGGCCATAGGAGCTTCCACCTTCACATGGTTGGCCCTGTTCATTAGATAAAAAAATTATTGGAGCCATTTATTCTTGGAGAAAACACCTCTTGATCCAACGGAGCAACAACATAGTCAATGTTGACTTTGTTGTTGCTCCAGATTGAGGGAGGTTTGCCACAAGATCAGACGATTCCAATAAATTATTCTCGAAACAAAGAGGAGCTTATTCAGTTTGTCGCATCTAATATGTGTGTGTGTGTGTGTCACTATTTAATCTCCTCTCATATGGATTTTACAAAAAAAAATATCAATGGTGTTTAGTATTTGCAATCTTGTCGATTTTAATTTCTATTAGGATTGATTGACATGTCTTAAAAGTATTTTTTGGTTTCTACTAAAAACTAAATATAATTCTTTTTTTATTTACTACAATATGCAGTTCGTGCATTTGCAGATGCTCTAGATGTTGTATCAATGTAATGCTACACATTAGAATATCAAAGATTAGGTATGTCTTGTCTTTTTTCTTCTTTTTATGACTTCTTAAGGTTCCTTTTATTTATTTATTTTTACATTACCATCATTTGTGGGCCACTATGGGGCCAATCATTCTATCTAATGAACCACACCCAAGTATGTAGCATATACTATTTCCTTTAGTTCATCATATCATATGATTCACACAGCTAATCTAATACTTCGACTTGGCTTTTTGTGGTTGTGTATAAGTAATCACGTGGATATCATAGTATAAGAATAACCATAATTATGAAATAGAGTATTTTAAGTGAATGAGATATAGATACCACTTCCGAGTATAAATTACAAATCATAGGCACCAATGAACCTAAATACTCATCCCGAGTTCCAAGAATATGAAAATCAAACATCCCACTAGCCTAAAAGTGGATAGGCGGTTGGGTGTGTTACACCAATGGCCTCTATAAACTCCTATGATATTTATTACTCTCCTATGATATTTATTGTAATATTTATTATTTTGTTGTAAAGTATTGCTTTAGCACCAAAGGAAATTATTCCACCCTTACCTCTAGATAAAGAGAAACTTGAAAATGATTTAGCTATAGACATTTGTACCAATCTATTAACTAGTGTCATTCCACCAACACTTGGAAGTTTCACTGCACTCAAATAATTGAATCTATCTAACAATTCCTTAGAAGGTTCCATTCCATATTCACTTGGGTATCTACAAAATCTCATGGACTTGGATGTGACCCCAATTGTTTTCATTAACATTGGAACGAACACAAAAATATCTTTGGAAAGACTTGAATCCCAATGGGAGAAATATTAATTAACTGAAAAATCATTTCTAACACAAGATGAGATCCATATTGCTTATTAACTTTGAGAAATTTATTGTGAACAACAATTACTAGCTAGCAAAAGTTCAAAGACTTGGCCAGATAAACAAGGAATCAAAATCATCTTTAAATTTTAGCATAGGCACGAAATGAATTGGAACACATATGGAGAGTTGTTAAATATGGAAGAATAGTTTAAATTTGCCAGAAGGAGTTCTAAAATAGCAATGATGGAAAGAGAACAAATATCAATGGTCATGATTGTGACTAGGATAGATCAATAATTGGTGTGCATTGCGGGCCTGGAAAATGCACAAAGGTTAATTCCATAAAGTGGTTCCAAAATGGAAACCATAGGTTTTGAAGGTAAAGACGTGTTAGCATGGGGACGATTGCGGAGCAAAAAGTGGTTTACATTGAAACCAATGACCCGTCTCTCCGAAAGCTTGAATATTATAAAGTTTATGTGACTTTTATTTTTGTTTATCTTTGTCAAAGAGAGAACTATTAGAGTTGTTACAACTATCACCTTTGGTCGAATTTAGAATTCTCAGCGCCATTATGATCGCCATTACCAGGTATTTTTTCTTGCTTCCATGGATCCCATCATGCTCGAAGTATCTAAACAAATCCCAGAAAATAATGAAATATCCCTAATCGATAGAGATAATGATGTTTGTGACCATGAATTCATTGTTTCCCCTATTTCTCAATTAAGAAGTAACTTAGATGATGTTAGAGGGAAATGCTTACCATTTTTGGATTCTGTCCAAATTTTCTCATTCTGTATGCAACCGAATTGTGTTTTCAGTTTCCCGAATTTATAGGATGGTGTGAAGAGAAATACTCAGAGTCAGAAAGAGTTGTAATTGATAAAAATGGGTCTAAAGTCTTGTGTAACATTGTTGTTGTGTCAGTCAGGGAGTCATTAAAAATTCTTAAGTATTTCTCTGAGAATTCTGAACCTTTTGATGAGGAAGAAATGATTAGAGTCTATAGGGAGTGTTAACCAGAGATTAAAACTCTATTTTTAAGAATGATTATCAAGTTGGATCAGTTCCCACAAAGTCTGTCTTTTCCCTTATCGATATCACGGTCAATAAGGTTCAATGTGTTTTCTCTTTGTTAAGTCAGGTTTTAGGTCTTAATAGTGATAGATTCGTAGTTGAGGTCATGTTAGGTTTCTTGCTCAAATTCTTCCAGTTAGAGTCAAGTCAAGTTTTCTACATTAATTTTGATGAGTTCCTAGCTGATACCATCCACAAACAACTAGTGAAATTGCACTCTCTTAGACACTTTATATACTGTACATATATGGTGAAGATTTTTCTCACTAGCAACAATGCAAAGATCCCTGAAGAAGAATCGATATCTATTGAAAGAAATAGGATGAATTCAGTAATTTTGATCAATAAAGTCATGTCAAAGGCCTACCAAATGATTTTCAATGTTAAACTGCCTAGAGTTATTGAAGAAATGAGAATTCACCTGCAGAATCCAAAATACAGAGTAGGAGACTGGACCCTTTTCATAAATTCTACAGTAATATGGGTATATGGATTTCATGAGTTTCATTATTTGTTTCCCATATTTTTGACCCACATAATTTTTTATCTAGAGTTCATAAGATAGAAAATCATCTCTGAAACTGAAAATTTCATCAAATATCATAGAGCAAGAAATATAAAGTTTCCTTTTGTTATTGGCCCATTCATTGTAAAATCCAGAACATGTTTAGCATAGGTTGAATCAAACCTTTGGTTTTTGCACAAATGCTAGGTAAAAAATATGATCCTCATCAGATCATATCTAGAAGGAAGCAAATGAACAACAATGCTCCATATCAGCATGAGCCTATTGAAGGCATGTCGAATTTTGTAAATCTTGAAGAATGTGTGGATGTTGAAGCCCCTGTACAAAAGGCACCAACACAACAGAGTATTCCAAAGGTGGTAATTAAGGTTCCAAAATCTAGTACATAGAGTAAGAGGATTGTTTCATAGGAAACAGACATAGACCCTGAAAACACTGCCAGAAAGAAAATGAAAACCATCCAGACTATAGCGACCCCCATCGTTACGACTACATGCGACGCAAAGCAAGTGTAATTTTTTATTTATTTTTTATGCAGGAAGGCAATCAATGACAACAATTAATTGAGACAACTTGACGATGAAAACCACTTACGCATTCAGGCAACAAACAACAACTACCCAACATACTAGTACATCATGCAACTAGACAAAACATGCAATAATCAACAGACGAAAACTAAAAATGACTAATCTAAACAACAACATCACGATCGACCCTTTCATCAATCCCTCAATTCTAATATCTATTAACCATGGAGCAAGGGTAGTCATGATGTCATCAATCATACATCAAAATTAATGTGTGGTGCAATAGAACAGATGCTAAAAACAATCATTCTTTCTACAAGGTGCAAGTAATCTAACTGCACATCAAGTCACATACACATTAATTTACGGCGCAAGGGTAAATGATCAACAACCAACCCTTCTAGGGCACCTTCAAACTGCACAAGAGATAACTGAATTAAATCATCTTTCAATATCTACAAGGATTGAATAACTCAACTAACATAAATGAACATCCCATACATTTCTTTCATGCACACAATATTTTCATTGAATCCAAGTGACATGCATTCCCATCGTCTGTTGCGTGAGAGTACCTAGGCCCCTTGTTCTAATGTGCAAGGGATTTAGTCACTGAGTTCATTTATTAGGAATGTCCAAGAATTCGCTACACACAATATTTTCATTGAATCCAAGTGACATGCATTCCCATCGTCCATTGCGCGAGAGTACCTAGGCCCCTTGTTCTAATGTGCAAGGGATTTAGTCACTGAGTTCATTTATTAGGGATGTTCGAGAATTCGCTACGTGTCCTTCATAATTAGCATTAATAATCATCTAAAACAATAACGAATCATTCTAAGCAACTCAATAAAATTTCCAATAGAAAAATCACAACTAAGGAATTAATAGAGTTCCTAATGACAATTTCAATTTTAGAAACAAAAACAACATGAGTTTCTTCAAGTAATTCCTGGTGATTCTACTTCCTATCCTAACATCATCCTTGCTAAGGTTTCCACCTATATAAAGTACTTCTCTTTGACTTGAAATTTATACAAGTGTTCCATCAGGTGATTTTAAATTGACTCGTATGTATGACAGATATAAATGCGATTTTAATTACTGCAATGCGAATTTAAACCAGGCAAATTTAACTGACGGGTATGAATGAATGATACAATGCAATTTAATTACTGCAATGAGAATTTCACAAGGCAAATTTAACTGACGAGTATGAATGATTGATACAATACGTTTTAATTACTGCAATGCAAAATTAACAAGGTGAAATTGAAACTCTACAAATTTGAATCTCTGCCCAGCAAAATCACTATGTAAAATATGTTTAAAGGTGAAATTAAAACTATAAGAAAAAAATATCTCTTCCCAACAAAAATTGTGGTGTAAGAGCTGGGTAATAAATCCAAGAAAAACGTGGTGTAACTGTTGTGTAATACGCCTAGAAATTTGTGGTGGTATTACTATGTAATATTCCGAGAATTCGTGGTATGAACACTGTGTAATACGCCCATATGCCCCAGTATAGTATATGCCCCAACTCAATACCTTCCTCTATCATTGCAATAGTATATGCCCCAACTCAAGACTTAACAACTCTCGAAAGGGTCTACGCAGAATATATATAAGGATATCATGATTGTCATACATAACATAATAAGAACATCTACAGTTTTGTACAGAATCTTCATACAGAATATATATAAAGAAGATATATATATATATATATAAGAGTTAAATGACCTTTATACAGAATTATATGTAGAACCTTAATACAAAGTTATATAAAGAAAATGTAAAGAATCTTTTATACAGGATTAAATAAGGAAAATATTAAGAATTTAAATAACGATTATCATACAACATATTCCATTTCACAATACCATTTAGAAACTGAAATTAACCACTCAAATATTTCCATAGACCACTATGCTCTCCCCCTTGGGCGCCACAATAACTAACCAACATATCATTGTTTGGCAAAGGTAAATTATGGGAATTTGTTGAGTTAATTTCTGGAAGGACGCATAGGTTATTCATAACGGAAAACACATAGATCAATTTTCTTATACGCAAAGATGAATCGAAATCGCAGAGTTAAATTGACGCATATATAAAATGAATGCGGATATTAATCATTCAACAAAATGCAAAGAAAAAATTCTGGGAAGAACGCGGGGATTATGCATAAAAGAAAAACGCAGAGATTAATCAAAGAGAAAAACGTAGAGATTAGAAAGGTACAGATAGCTGGGTGAAAATTTACCCTTCACTTATTATCCATGTACATGAAAGCAGGGCATTTAAATATCAGCCTTAATCACCAGAGTGAAGACAATCGATTAGGCTCTTGGTCGACTGCTCAGGAACAGACTAATAACTTAAGGATAAGGGACAAAAGATAAAAACACAATTTTTCTTCATATTAAATCAATAAAAAAAATGTAGATAAGTCATTGCAAACAGAGTTTGGGTTCACCATGGGAAATCAATTAAAAAAAATGAGCATAAGGTTGGGATGACTCTAATTTCTTTGATCATAAAACGCTGGGCTCAACAAGACAATTTGCTAAAAATAAAAATGAAATTTCCGACTAGTGTTACGTTGAGTAATACATAAACTTTAACATAGTAGAAGTACATTACTGAAGACGCAGGAAAAATATTTAAACTACCATTCAATACAATATACACATGCATACCGTAGCCAAAACAAAAAGCTCCGAGTCATTGTCCTACGCACGCTCCATCTATCTCCTGCTTGCCAACCGATGTGACCTCACCGGTACCTCCCAACCAACACTAGGGGTACTCTTCTTCCCCCTGAGCCCCCCGAGCCGCAAAGGGGCCACACACAAAATACCAGAGAATGATAGCACCCAACTCACCTCGCAAAGTCGAGCTACCACTCATTACCCGAGCTGGGTATCCCAACTCCCACAAGAGAAAATTCAATCAAGATAAAATTTCAGCAGTTTAACATTGCGTAAGCCAATGATCCCCCATACTCCTCCTTTACCATCTCTTTTATAGAGTTTCCTAGTAATTTGTTTCCCAAAATTCTCATTAGATCCATTTTCCATTAATTTAATTAGGAAAAACCTCCCCCGTACACATGTTTCCCGATCCCCTAGTTGCACCAGAAATCAATTTAATTAATTAATTAATTATTCCTATTTCCCTCATCCACCTAAGAGCATTCCTAAAAATTCTCCTCGGTGTCCCAAAATTCCCTTACAATTTGTTAGGAACCAAATACCAATATAGCATAGAAAAACCTCAGAAAAAGTACTCAACGCCTTGAAAAAGAGATAATTTCAGATAATAAGCCTCTTCGAGGGGGCAACCTCCTTTTACCCCACTTAAATGTTTAAGTACAAGATGATTCAAAATGAAAATGTTTCTTTGGTATATATAGGAGACTAGGAGGTATAATTACAACTAATGGCCTAAAGCCGACATAAATAAAATAACATTACTAATATAATATGCCCCAATTAAGGGGTAGTGAAACAATATTAGGGCTTAACATGCCCCTCCCCTTGAAACAAGTGTCGTCTGCAACGCTTGAGTAACTCTAGATGATTCTGTATAAAAGACTCATCTTCCCAAGTGGAATCTTCAGCCGGTAGTTTCCTCCATTTAATGAGATACTCTAAAATGGATCTATTCCTCAGCTGGCGAATTCTTGTGTCAGTGATGGCTTCAGGTTCCAATATGATTTTTCC
>ML780493.1:61851-79038 GCA_009831015.1 Picea engelmannii | reverse complement strand
TATCTTTTCATCCTTTATGTGCACTTACTAATCCAATTACTCCATATTTTCCTTTAATCCTTTGATCTATCCTTCTTTCATATTGAATTGTGACATAGCCTAAACAATGTCTTCAGTGGTTGATCTAGTTCCTATAGCAGGGGCTAAAACCATGGCTCTAGTCACCAACTCTACTTTTTTCTTGAGACCATTCCATATTTTCCTTTTCTAGCTACAAAATCTTAGCCTTATAATTTAGTGCTTCTTTCTAAAATGTTTCTTTCTCCTTCTCTAAAGCTACAAATTATGTTGTCTGTGGGTGTTCTATAGCAGGAATATTTAACTTTTTCTTCAAACTCCAAATTATTTTATCTTTTTCATCCAATAAATACTTCAGACCTTGAGATCCTTTAGACTTGAGCCTTTTAATTTGAGTCTTCCAAGCTTTGTTGGCTTCTTTTTCTTGTCTTAGTTGTCCTTCTAATTTTGCAGCAAAGAATGTCAGCTTTGAATTTTTTTTTTTTTTGTTTGTTAATTTGTGCAGGACCTGCGATTAACCTGTGGCTTGAGAAACCGCGACTCAGGGGCATCTAAGCCGTCAAAATCACCCGGGGATCGCACCCGGCCTGAGCCACACCAACCCTTAACATGGTTGGATTTTTTGTCCCCGCAGGTTTCGAACCGGTGACTTTAACATCACGGAGTGGCTTAACAACACACTCCGTCACCGACTGTCCTACACCTCGGGGACTAGCTTTGAATTTTTTAAATTTAAACTCAAATAATCATAATATAACAAATCACTGGCCTGCTTATGGAATTGTGCTTTGTCAGGGGCACTTATATTGTCATATTTAATTTTAATCTTAGACACTTTATCCTCCTCCGCAATTGAAATATTTAAAGTTTTCTTTGCAGTATCCCTCATAGCGGACACAGAAGCTTTATGTTGAGAAACTTTTTCCACTTCAGGAAACAAATCCCTCATTTCACCCAAAGCAACATTTCTTTTTTCAGCATATTGTTTATCTAGGTATTCTCTAGATTGATAGAATGTATCAAGTGCTTTATCAAATTAATATTTTTGACAGTGAAAGGATCTTGAGCTACATTCACTTTCAAGATGACTTATTTCCTCAATTTCTACAATATTGGTACCACTTTCCACAATGTTCAAATTCACTTGATCTCTAGCTCCTTCATCTTCCAAATCTACAATCTACTTTGGCTCAACAATTTTCATCTTCTTTTTAGCAGTTTGTTCAACATCAATATCCATAGTCTCTGAAATTCTTCTTTTGATGTACACACCAGCTTTGGGAATTTTAATCACCAACTTTTGAGGAGGTCGATGTGTTTGTACATGCTACAAAGGTGCTTCCACATCAATACACACTTCCAGATTAGCTAATTTGTCCAAGCCTTCAACATACTCATGTTCATAAGGTTAATTTTTATTCATCTTTCTTCTCTTGGATATGATCTGATGTGGATCATATTTTCTTCCTTGTATTTTTGAAAAACCAAAAGTTTTGAGTTTTTCCTTAACTTGTGATAAACATGATCTGGAGTTATTAACAAAAGGACTAATAAAAAAGGGGAATTTAATGTTAGAGGCTCTATGAAAATTGATGAAGTTATCTGTCTCAGAGATGATTCTCTTCCTGATGAACGCAAGAGAAAAAATCCCGGGAGTTAAGAAAACATGTAAAAAGTAAGGAAACTCGTGAAAACCATATTACCCAAATCATTGTTAAATGCATAAAAAGTACCCAGTCTCCTACTCTATTTTCTATATTTAGTTGCAAGTGAATTTTCATGTCCTCCAAAACTCTGGATAAACTTGCATTAAAAATCATAGAATAGATTCTTGACATGACCTTGTTGATGAATTTGGGAAAAGTGATTCTTTTACATTCAATAGATACAAAATATGCTTCAGGGATTTCTCCATGGTTACTTGCTAAGAAAACCTTTAACATATATGTATACTATATAAAATCTCTCAAAGAGTGGAAATTCACTAGCTGCTTGTGAATGGTGTCAACTAGGAATTTATCAAAATTAATTCGGATTGACCAACCAGACTTTGACTTGAAAAAAATCAAAAGAAAACAAAGCATGACTTCAAAAAAATATTTATCACTATCTATATCTAGGACCTAACTCAACAGGGAACAAACCCAATGAAATTCAATGACCATCATGTTGATACTCATTGGTAAGGACCTACTCTTTGACATTTGTACAGGTTTAATGATTTGTTGTAGAAATTGACGTTTGAGCTCTGGATGCCATTCTGTGTAAACCCTGAATATATTTTCTTCATTGACTGACTCCGAATTTATGGAAAATGATTCTGGTATATTGAGTGACTTTTGAACTGACAGAATATCTATTATACATGGGACTAGAGACCCCTGTTTATTGAAAATTACCCTTTCTGAATGGGAATATTGCTCAGCGCACCAACCTATGAATTCAAGAAACAAGAAAGAAAGATCGACATAATATGGGACAATGGAGGCATGTAATGCTTCTAAAAATGGAATATTCTTTCATTTTATATCAGCCAAGTTGCTTCAAGACACATAAATGGGGGAAACAGTGATATTAGGGTCAATTATATATGCATCTATGTCAATTAGGGCGTCCTCATTACCTTCATCATCTTTCTCTGCTACTGAAAATACTATGGGATCCATGGCGATGGGATAAATACCTGGAAGTGAACTATAATGGTGCAATTGGGATGCAACAAAAAATGGCGGTCACGATAGTGTTCCAATGGTTTTCGTGTTTGAAAATAATAAATAATGAAAATGTCACATCGACACTTTATATTTTTCAATTTGTGGAGATGTGGATTAGTGGTTTTGGAACAAATCACTTTTCATTCTATAATCAACCTGACACTGACACATACTCCTCAATGAAAAACACGATTTGGATTACAAGACCACCCTTCAGAATTATCCTCCGTGCAACTTCAAATTCCACAATGCTTCCTGGCCATCGATTTTGATGGATCGTGATCAAAGTTATTTCGGGCTTGATCTAATTTATTTCTTCACCAAATTTAACTGCTTTGTGCCTTTTTTAACCTTCCTGTCAATATATATATTTTTTTAAATAAATATATTTCATCGCTCTTGTGACCACACAGATCGTCGATAATATCTCTTGTGATGATCACCTAGGTTGTCGTTCGTGTGATGATCTTCCTCGGTCGTTTTTCTTGCGACGATCATCTTAGGTTGTCGTTCTTGCGACGATCATCTTAGGTTTTCGTTCTTGCGACGATCATCTTAGGTTGTCGTTCTTGCGACGATGACTGTTCGACGTATCTCTTGCAATGATCATACTAGGTTGTCATTTGTGCAATGATTGTCCTTGTTCATCTCTCTTGCGATGATCATCTTCGATTGTTGTTCTTACGACAATGACCATTCAACGTCTCTCTTGGGATGATCATCCACGGTTGTCATTCGTGCGATGATCATACTATGTTTTCATTCTTGTGATGATCATCTTATGTTGTCATTCTTGCGACGATGACCGTTCGACGTCTCTCTTGCGACGACCTATGTAGGTCGTCTCTCTTGCGACGACTTTCATAGGTCGTCTCTCTTGCGAATTTTTCCCAGGTTTGTCGCACTTTCGATGGTATGTGAAGTTGATGCAGGAGCATCTCTCACAGCAAGTGAGCCAGCGCTAAATGCAAGTGGACAGTTGGACAAGCGCCAGCACAAATTTTGAAATTTCCTGGATTTTGATGCGCCATCTTAAATGAAGTCATTTAAGAAGAGATGCACTTGGTGTAATGTAATCAGACCTTGAGCACCCTGCTCTAGTCTAAAGTAGATAGAGCATTTATGTTGAGATGAAATAGGTAGATAGAATTTAATATTAGATTAGACAGTTTTTGAAAGAAAGAGGGAAACAGAACATAGACACCCTCATTAGGCATGGTAACATAGTTAGAAGCATTGGAGCATAGAAGAGAAGCAGAGAGCTATGTAGAACCACCCATGTACAGTTATTTGGATTAATAGAAGAAGTTGATTCAGATTCATGGCATTGTGTTGTTCTCTGTGTATGTGTGTTGATTGATATGCTCATGAATGTTTGCTTCCTGTTATACATATGCTTGATATGCTGTGTATATGATTTCATGTTCTAAGTTGAAGTATGAAGGGTAGAGAGAATGAGTTTCAATTGTTGCTCTATCTGAGCGAGGATTCCTGCAAGGAGTGCAGTTGAATTCGTCCGCAAGGAGTGCGTTGACAGAAGGCTCAGATAGTTGAACTCTTGTTCTCGTTCATCCATAAGTGAAATTGGGTTATAGAGGTCGTGCAAGGAGTGCGCAGGCAGAGGAAGTCTCAGTTGTGAATCTGAGCAAAGAGTTGAAGGACTGCTGTCACAGGTGTGCGCAGAGTCAAGGAGTTCTTAGATATTTTGAAAATATATGAAGATTGCCGCAAGGAGTGCGTGCAAGGACCCTCTTTGAGGTTGAAAGTTGTGAGAAGCTCAGGAGGGATAAGGCTTTCAAGATTGTCGAAGAGAAGCACTGGAAGTTTGTACCGTGGGGTGTTTAAATAGGCGTTTCACAGTTGCACCGTAGGTGGACAAGTTCCGCGGAGGAATACTTAGTCATTCTCAAGGAATCGCCAAAGGGAGGAAATTGACGGTCGAGATCTTGTGGAGAGGATTTGTGAAATCCTGCCAGCCATTGGATCTACCAAAGAAGAAAGGAGGTTACGGTCGCGTTCGGAGTCCAAGCTCAAGGGGTCATGAGCCGTCGGATCATTGGTCAGTTAGCTGTCAACCGTCCGGTTCGACAAGAGTTGCACAGGATTTAAGTCCCCATGACCAGAGGAAAACCCCTGAGAAGACATCGGGATTTTGGTCATCGAGGTTCATACAAGTGAAGTGGCTAGACTTTGCGTTTGGGCGAAGTCCGAGGGAAGATCTGGACCGTCCGTCAGTTGAGATGCGTGGCGGACATCGAGGCGTCAGGAGTCGGGATATCGACATTCCCGTGGACAAGAGATCGGGGAAGTCCATAGTGAAAACCTTAGCATAATCTGAGCCGTCTGTTTGGGGAGATAGGTGTCAGAAATCCAAAGAGAGTCAGTATATTTGCACGTTGGGATATCGGAGTTCCTGAGGTTGTGAAATTTGGGACATCACAAGTCTTGAAATCCTGAGAGTTAATCTGAACCGTCCATCTTGAGGGGATGTGTGGCAGAAAACGGAGTCATCGGGGAAAGTCCTGACAGGAAGTAGTCTATCGGCATTTGGGCCATCGAGATATTGGGAATCCTGGTGACAAGGTGTTTATGCAAATTGAAATTGCAAAGGTCGAAATCCCGATAAGGAGGAAGCGCTATTGTGGGAGCCAGCTGTCAGCATATCAAAGAAGTGGGAAGTAGGGATGATTTTAAGGATGGAAATTTATTTTAAAATTTAGAAACCTTGGTGAATCTTACTAATCCTTCATATGTCAACTATAAATGTTTGGCGATATTTTTGTAAAAATATTCAAATTTCTAAGTATTTTTTATAGTTTTTATAAAATTTTGGCTATTTTTAAGGTAAAATAATTTTATCCTATAGAATTTGGGCGAATCATTTTTAAAATAGTGAATCTCATATTTTGAAAAACCATGGAAAATTAGCCCACGAGCGAAATTTAGCCCCTAAAATCATCCCTGGTGGGAAGTGTCGTTCAAGAGGTCAGCTATCAGCATAGTGAAGAATCGGGGTTTGAAGGATCGCGAATCCTGACATAAGTATTTGGACATTGGAAAGTCCAAAACCCCGATGGGAGGTATGACGGTGGTCATATAGAGGAGGTCACGTGGACCAAGAGTCTAGACTAGAGGGCTAATTGAAGTTAGGGGTGCATCGGGATTTTGAAGACCAAAACCCCGACAGAAAGACATAAGACTGTGGTCTTATGAGAAACGGTCACGTGGACTAAAGGCTTAGCCTGGGAGGCTAAGGCAGTAGGAGAGCGTATCAGGGATCGGTGAAACAAATTGTTTGGACATCGCAAGTGCCAGAATCCCGATAGGAGGAACCCCGATAATAGATTAAAAGGCCAGCGTTGATTTGTAAGAAAGGGAGACCCCGTGAGAGAGTCGTTGTGGGTGAAAATTTCCCGATAGGGAATTACAAGAACCTTTCAGTTCTTCAGGATGAGAAAGGAGGGAAGATCCTGTGAGAGGATGTGCCTTGTGGGTGCGCCTGCATCAGAAGTGATGTTTGAGGGGCCCAATATTCATCACAATATCCACGGGGTAAGAGCATCAAAATGGTCAACGCAAAATGACCCAAATTTACTAGTGAAATGTAACAGGTGATGTGTTACAAGATGCTTTGATTATTTTTGTAGATAATATTTTTGAGTCTTAGGTAGTAGATTTAGGGGCTTCATTTCATGCCAAAATCCATAGGAAACATTTTCTAGATTATGTTCAAGCTAATTTTGGACAGGTTCATTTGGGTGATGATGCACCATGAAAAATTGTTGGAATGGGAAAGGTAAAAATAAAGCAAAGGAATGGAAACCAATGGTTGTTGAAAGAGGTAAGACATGTTCCAGATCTAAGGAAAATATAATTTCAACAGGGAAGTTGGAAAGTGAAGGTTATATATCCATATTTATAGATAAGGTGTGGAAGGTCACCAAAGGATCATTTGTGATAGAAAAAGGAGAGAAGGTAGGTACATTTTATTTATGTATTGGTAATACTGACTCTTATATCACTTTAGCTTCTATAGGAGTGGATACAACAACGTGGCATCATAGGCTTGGATACATGAGTGAGAAGGGGATGTATATACTTCAGAAAAGAAATTTTCCGCCATATCTTAAACAAATTGATTTGGATTTCTGTGAGCATAATGTTTATGGAAAACATAAGAGAGTTAGATTTCTCAGAGTCGAAAAAGAAAAGAAGAGTGGAAGGTTAGAGATTGAGCATACATATGTATGGGGACCAACTCAGGTATCATCTCTTGGTGTCTCTCGTTATTATGTTACTTTTATTGATGTTGCAACTAGAAAAACTTGAGTTTATTGCATTTGAAAAAACTCTGATGTTTTTTATACTTTTAAGAAATAGAAAGATTTGGTTGAGAATGAGACATGAAAAAGGTTGAAGTGTCTCAGATTAGACAATGGAGGTGAATATTGTAGCAAGGATTTTGATGATTACTGTTCATACCATGGAATTTGTAGAGAGAAGACAGTTCCAAAAACACCACAAGAAAATGGTGTATCAGAAAGGATGAATATGACAATCATGGAGCATGCAAGGAGTATGAGATTTCATGTTGTTTTTCCCTTACAGTTCTGGGCAGATACTGTAGATACTGTTGTTTAATTAATAAACAAAGTAACTTCAAGCTCTTTGGATGGTGGCATTCCAGAGGAGGCATGGATAGATAAAAAGGTAAACTATTATTTTTTGAATACTTTCGGTTGTGAAGCATTTGTCCATATTGATAAAGAAAATAGAACAAAGATTGAGGCAAAATCCAAGAAGTGTACCTTTATTGGATATGGTGTTAATGATTTTGGTTATTGTTTATAGGCTTATGAAAATCACTAAATCATTAGGAGTAGAGATGTCATATTCAACGAGAAGGTCATGTACAAAGATCAGTTGCAGGGAAAGAAATAGGAGAATGATAAACCAAAATACACAGTGCTTGATGAGATCACTGAAAAATAAATTCTAAAGGTACCAAAAAATAAAAATGTACAACAACAGGAGGAACAAGTACCTGAAACTCCAACAAGTGTTGTTAGAATATCTACCAGGTTAAGTAGAACCTCCAAACGATACTATCCTTCATTGTATTATTTATTATTGATTGATTCTGGTGAACCAGAATGTTATGAAGAGGCAATGTAGGTAGACACTAAAAAGAAGTGGGAGCAAGACATTAAAGAGGAAATGGACTAGTTAATAACCAGACTTGGGATTTGGTTGATTTTCCTGCAGGAAAAATATCATTGCAGGATAAATGGGTTTACAAGTTGAAGGAAGAATATAGAGGCAAAAAGCGGTACAAGGCTAGACTTTTTGTAAAGGGGTTTGCACAAAAGAAAGATATATATTTTGATGAAATATTTTCTCCTGTTGTTAAATTGACTTCAATTAGGACTATTTTAAGTCTTGTGGTAGTAGAAGATTTACATCTTGAACAATCAGATGTAAAAACAACTTTTCCCCATGGGGATTTGGAGGAAGAGATTTATATGCAATAGCCACAGTGGTGTGAGGTTAAAGGGAAGGAAAATTTGGTATGCAGGTTGAAGAAGAGCTTGTATGGATTAAAGCAAGCTCCAAGGCAATGGTATTTGAAGTTTGATAGGTTTATGACAAAACAAGGTTATAGTAGATGTCATTCTGATCACTGTGTTTATTTTAAAAGGATAGAAAATGGAAGCTATATTATCTTGCTATTGTATGTAGATGACATGCTTGTTGCAGGGTCTAATATGAAGGATATAAATGTGCTCAAGAAGAAATTAGATAATTCATTTGCGATGAAGGATTTAGGTGTTGAAAAGAAAATCCTTGTATGATAATAATAAGAGATAGGGAAAATCACAAATTGACATTGTCTCAGTGTGAGTACATAGAGAAGGTGTTGGAGAGGTTTATAATGAAGAATGCAAAACCAGTTAGTACAAATTTGTCCAACCATTTCAAATTAACCAAATAAATGTGTCCCAAGACACGAGAGGAGATAAAATACATCTCCAAGGTCCCTTATTCATCAATAGTTGGAAACTTTATGTATGCGATTGTTTTCACAAGACCAGATATTGCACATGCAGTGGGAGTTGTGAGTACGTATATGAAAAATACAGGTAAAGAACATTGGGAGGAATTAAAGTGGATTCTCAGGTATTTGAAAGGTACTTATACTCATGCATTATGTTTTGGAGGTTCAAACATTGTTCTACAGGAATATGTTGATTATGATATTGCAGGTGATAAAGATAGCAGGAGGAGCACCACAGGGTATGATTTTACTGTAGGTGGAACAATAGTAAGTTGGATTTTTAAAATGCAAAAGGTTGTTTCACTTTCAACAAAAGAGGCAGAGTATGTTGCTGCTACAGAGGCTAGTAAAGAGATGATTTGGTTATAGAGGTTTATCGAGGAATTGGGAAAGAAGCAAGAGAATAACATGTTGTATTGTGACAATGAGAGTACCATTCATCTTGCAAAGAACTCAGACTTCCATTCGAAGACTTATCATATACAACTCAAGTACCATTTCATACGATCCATCTTGGAAGATGGACATTTGAAGTTGGAAAAATATATACTAGCCAAAATCCTGTAGACATGTTAACAAAGGGAATAACTAGGGATAAACTGAGTTCCTGCTCAGTTTCAGTTGGTCTTCAAGCATGAAGGCGAAGATGAGAAATTTTCCAGGTCCAAGGTGGAGTATAGTCCAATAGGTACAACAATAGTGGTTTTGTTGTGATCAGTTTCCAAGTGGGAGATTGTTGGTTGTGGAGCATGATTATCTTCCTGTTTCATAGGTATTTGTTTTCAGTCGTGTTTATACCCCATGAATAATGTACACCTCAGAATACTGTACACCCCTCCACGCTGGGGGGTTGTAGGGGAGCTTATCCCCCTAGCTGGGGGGTCTGAGGGAAAGCAGGGTTTCGAGGGAGAAGCCCCCAAAGGAAATTTTTCCTTGTAAATGTATATTGTAATTTCATAGTAAATCTAGACCATTCATTATAAGGTCATAGATCTGATGGTAGAAGTTATGTTAGGGTATTTTTCCCTAGAAGGAAACCCTCTTTTATGAGGGAAATATATTGTGGCTATGTATCATTACGGATAGTGTATTTTGAGAGAGGATATTGTGAGAGAAAGAAGAGGAAGTTACAGTGGGTGTGTTGTAGATTGTATCCTTTCATTTGCTGGATAATAAAAAGAAAGGACCTGGACATTTCTATGGTGGACGTAGCCCACACTGGGTGAATCACATATATCTGTGTCTCCATTGTATTGTGTATCTTATGTGTTTTATTTCTACATTTATTTTAATTTATTGTTCCACGATCCTGTTTTTCTAACAATCACCAAGTCAGAATTAAGGATGAGTAAATTCACAAGAAAGCCTTTAGAATAAGATATGGACATTATGAGTTTGTGGTGGTGACATTCAGACTCACCAATGCACCAGATAATTTCATGTGCTTGATGAATAACATAATCATTAAGTATATAAAAAAAATTGTCTTGGTATTTGTGGATGATATTTTGGTGTATTTCAACACCAAAGAGGAGCATCTCAGTATGGTGTTGTAATTTTTGAGAGATCACCAACTTTATGGTAAGTTAAACAAGTGTGATTTATTTTGGAAGGAAATCAAATATTTAGGCCACACCATCTTAGTAGAAGGAGTGGTAGTAGATCCTGAGAATATTAAGGAAATCATGCATTGGATTTCCCCTTGAAATGTAGCATAGGTAAGGTCTTTCATGGGATTAAATGGGTATTATAGAAGATTCATAAAGGGATTTTCCAAGATTGGTCATCCCATCGCCTCATTACAAATAAAATGGAAAAAAAATATATGGTCAACAAAGCGTGAAGCCAATTTTCAACAGTTGAAGCACCTTTTAACCAATGCCCCTGTTTCGAATATTGCAGATATTGAAAAGGATTTCTTTGTTTTTATTGATGCTTGCAAGGAAGGAATTAGTCGAGTCCTTATGTAGGAGGGACAAGTGATCATTTATGAATCACGAAAATTAAATGATCACGAACAAAAGTATGTCACTCATGATCTTGAGCTTGCATCAATTGTGCATGGTTTGAAAATGTGGATGCATTACTTGCTCGAAAGGAGGTATTTCTTGATGACAAACCATTATGGTTTGAAGTATTTGTTTGACCAATCAAGGTTAAACACTAGACATAATAGATGGATGACATTGATCAATGAGTTTTATTTTGAAATCAAACACATAAAGGGAAAATAAAACAAAGTGGTAGATGCACTTAGCCAGAGTGTGCAGGCTATACACTTATCAATAGAAAGTGTGGGAGATTCTGACATCAAACAAAGGATAAAAACCCTCTCATGAGGAGACATTTTCTTCAATCAGGTGAAATAAGGGTTGCAACAAGAACTTAGGGAAGGAAACTATGAAGGATATCAACTTGGGACTAATAACCCGTTGTTGTACAACAACAAACTATATGTTCCTAGTTCAATAGAGGCAAGGCACCTGATTATGGATGAGTTCCACAGGATACCCTATGTATGTCATCCGGATTACTAGAAAATAGTAACAACAATAAGACAATTGTATTATTGGCCAAGGATGAAGCAATACTTTGCATAGTACATTTCTAAGTGCTTGGAGTGTCAATAGGTGAAGGTGGAACACAATTATCTTGCAAGTTTAGTGCAACCATTACTAATCCCAGAATCGAAATGGGAGACTATATCCATGGATTTCATTACTATTCTACCAAGGATAGTCAAGCAACATGATGCAATCATGGTGGTAGTGGATACGCTAAGCAAGGAAATTCACTTCATTCCTATTAAATATAATTTTAAGGACATAGATATTGCTAACATTCTCATGAAGGAATGTTTTAGGTTGCATGGCCTACCCAAGACCATAAACTTGGACATAGATGCTAAATTCACCTCAAGTTTTTGGAAAATCTTGTTTGTAGGATTAGGAACACAATTGCCATTTAGCATGACCTCCCATCCTCAAATAATGGTTATAAAGAAAGAGTAAACATAGTGATATAGGACATGTTGAGGATGCACGTTATGCGTCAACCCAAGAAATGGGAAGAGTATCTACCCCTAGTAGAGTTCTCCTATAACAATGTTATTAGGAATCATTGAATATGAGCTCGTTTTAGAGTTTTTTTGGTAGAAAGTGTAGAGTTCCAGTTAGTTGGGACAGTCAAGTGGATAAGGTCATGGTTGGACCCAATCTATGAAAGGAAATGGAACAAATAATTATTAAGATAAGGAAAAATATGAAAGAAACCCAGGATAGGAAGAAGAGATATGTAGACAATGAAAGGACTCACAAAGAGTTCAATGTGGGAGATCATGTATATCACAGGGTGAAACCCAAAAGAATTTCCTTGAGGATGGGGACTTGTGCTAAGTTAACACCCTAATATTGTTGATTGTTTGAAGTTCTAGAAAGAGTGGGACCAATAACAACATACTTGTTTTACCACCTACTGTTAGAGATCACAATGTGTTCCATGTATATTTATTAAAGAAATATGTTCATGATTCTAATCATGGTATTGATTAGACTCTGTTACAGGTGGAAATAGAGGGAGAATTCTATCCTGGACCTCAATGCATTCTTGACAAGAGATAAACAATTCTATGGAACTGAGTCATCGTGCATGTCAAGGTGTAATGGAATCACTTTGGGACTTATGAGGCTACCCGTGAGCTAGAGGATGTCATGAAATTGACATACCCATTTTTGTTTTCTGTGTAATTGTATATATATGGTGTTTTAAACACCGAGGATTGTGTTTCCTTAAGGGGGAGGGGAAAATAACACCCTATTTCCCCCCAAGATTGTAATTATGCTAAGAAGTCATATAATTCAATTATGAAGCATGTAATTCTGTTTTGATTAATAAAAAACATTAGGAAACTAATTAAGAAGGAAAATCATTGAGTATTATCCATGATATCATAGGTGGGAAATTGATGAAGTGGGTCGATACAGTGGAAATGCGGTGTTTAGTGAAGAAAATATAAATATTTCTTAAAAAGATTTCATATATTTTCAAGGAATAAATACACACCTTCCAATGTGCTTGAACCCACATGGAGCCACATGATTAGTTATGGAAAGTAGGACAGGTGGTTGGAGCAGTTACAACTGTTGACGGACATGATCTCTTGAAGAGGCAAGGGCCAACTGAAAACTTGATAGAAGTACATCCCTTGGATTTCCCATTCAAAATTATAGATCCCTAATTGAAGGTTGCATCTCACAAAAGTCATGGGAATCCCAAGGATTAGGTGGAAGAAGAGGCTACATGTTGAAAAACATCACCACACCATACATACATAAAGAGAGAGGGGTATGAGAAATAAGAGACACATAGATATGAAGAAGAAAATAAGAGAACAATAGTGATTGGAAAAATATGTGAATTGAACTGACCCGAGAGACAATCAAAGGAAGAGAAAGTGAGCATCAAACTTATATATAGATAGTGTGATGAATAGAGGTGTCTGATTGCACATATATGAGAGAAAGAATATATTGGAAATTTGTTCTTGAAGAAAATAGAAAGCTTGTCCAAAGGATTGTTAATCACCCTGAAATAGAGAAGACCCAGATCTATACTAGAGCAACATAGGACTGCAGCTTGGTACATGCTGGAAAGAAACTGACATTGGTAAGGGAAATCATCGATTGATTGAATAATAGATAAGGGACTCCTTGTGTAGAGGAAATATAGTGGGAAGGGTAACATGTAAACCTGTGGAAGTTCTGAGCTTAGTGGGAAGAGGGAAACTTCTGCTATTGTTAGTAGAGGAAGGAGACTAACCTTTTTGTATCACATATGTCTGGAGAACTAGCTGAATATTTCCCCTTGTGATATCATGGCTTGGGATGGAGGTGGCATACTATAGGAAGGTACTCTGCATCATAGCCCAATGTTGGGAGGAAATGCATCCTCTCTCATTTAGTTGGCTATTGAAATCCACTAAACAAATAAGTATTTTTAACTCATTGTGTTTGATGCAAGTATTTCATTTCATGGTTAAATAGGGAATATGAATGTATGCAAGGAATGATTGAAATCCTAAGTAAAATGGAATGATTATGTTGTTTCCATTGGATAACCTGTTATACCTATGCACCCTTGAGAGTTGTTTGAAGGTAGGGTATATCCCCGAGGTATTTGCAAGGCTTTGCATGGAAATATTGCAAGATATGAATACAAAATTCACCCTGAATATGATAGAGGAGATGTATTATTGATTGGGAAGGGATATAGTGTGGATACCAATAGTACTAATTTTTTAGAAATCCTTATTCTTAAGAGGAAAGTTTACATGATATGGAAAAAACCTTCAATTGGAAAGTGACAGGAGCGCCCTAGTGTTTGGGAAGCCCTATGTTGGTTAAGAGATCTTAACACCTAAAAAAATCATCTATCATAAATGGAAAGTTTGAAGGACATGCAATTTATTCATCCAAGTTCCTAAATAGAATTCCTTAGTTGATTTTAAACCTAGATACTCAAACTCTTGAAGGTTTGGTAGAACCTTAGAAAAGACTAGCGGAGGAACCCTGAGTTGGTTAAGTTCCAAATCAGATTGATCCCATGAAGAGGACTCATGTTTTAGACTAAAATGATTCGCAACCATCATATCAACTTAGCGAGAATATTCTGCCCATTGATCAGAGGACACAATCATTAGAATAGACTAGTACAAGGTTGTACCGGGACTCTGAAGGGGAGATATAAGAGAAAACACCAGTTGTTGATATATCATAGGGTGAAAAAGTAATTTATGGATCATCGATATGAGTCATGGTTCCTTCGGAGTGAAGCTTATCGGAGGCTTGGAAAAAAGGTTGTGGGGAAGCCTGAGGACTGGGATTCCAAGAGGCATTTATCTGGTGGGAAATTCCTAGTGGGATCCCAACTCTTGGATGTTGTGGGAAACACTTAGAGGAGGAGGGTATAGTAAACTTATCCGATGAACAATTGTAAACCATGAAGTGCAAGGTTTCTGTTAGATGAGATGAATGCAAACCTTTATATTTGTTGGAGTGTGTGTGGTTAGAGTGAACTGGTCTTAGCAATCTGAGGCACCAGAGTGGAGACGCTCCACTGGGAAAGGTCTCCGAGAATGGTGGAGGACCATTTATTCTGTGAGGGAGAGATTTAAATCTCAGTTGTAGATTCCATGGGTCCCTTTTCTAGTGGATAAATTGGGTGTTTAAGTGGAAGTAACCATCACGTCAGTCGAGGTTCCAATGAAATCGTAGACATTAAACCCTAATACCGAGGACCATTGGATCCCTTAGGATGATCCATCAGATTGATTCTTTCAGATAGGATTCCAACCCTAGAGTTGGAGTGTTTCAATGGGAATGAGTCTGAAATGCTACAAATCATTGGTGTGATGGTGAGGAAATATCATGACTATTTGATTAGGGGTGCTAGAAACCTAGTCATGTTGGTAAAATCTGGAAAAGATATTCTATGAGGTTTAGTAATATTTAATACAACGTAAATTGCGATAAGAGAAGTATTCACTTAACAACTAATGAAACTCAATAGAATGTCTTGAGAAGAATAAAGGAAATACGAACACCCCACCATCCTAAGTGTTGATTAAGGGGTCAGGTGTGTTACAAATCCAAATGATGGTTATGGGTAGTGCTGGTAGTGGAAGTATGGTATAACATATTGTGCTGCTACAATTCTTAATAAAAATGGAGATCTCTCTTCTTCCCCCCTCCTACATACTGTGTATTTTTATTCTTATGTTCATTAGTCAGTTTCTATTATTGGTACTAATGCACTTGACTATAGTTAGTTAGTTGGTTATTTTATAATTCAGTTATTTTTGTCATTTTTGTTTGAAGAAGGTTTCTTATTCTATATATGCAAGTTGTGAATCTAGAGGAAGGAGAAAGAGGATTGGAACAAGGATAGTTTGTGCATCTCATCTCCAACTATCAATAAGACAAGTAAGTCCTATAACTACCTTGGTAGTTATTTCTGAGTTATCACATGCCAATATAGGAGAATATAGAGTTTTGTCATCTATTATGATCTATTGTGATTTCACTCTAACATAGGATAAAGTATTATTATCTGTAAAAATACATGGTCTTTATTCAAATATTCACTTGGGACTCATCCCCATCAGATTTCATCACCAGTGATGTCAACTCATTTGGGAGACCCATCTTATCTGGTTATGCTTGCAACTTTCCTAGCATGTATTTTTATTTTAGGGGTGTGATTATTACATAGGTTATACATTTTTTACAAGAAAAAATATTTAATTCTCACCTAGTACCACATCTTATGCATCACTTAAACTAAAAAGTACCTAAGTACATTACACCCAATTTGTGTTGAACATATTATCCTTGGAGACCCAAAAGTAAGCATTGTGATTCAAACTATCACATCTCCATTGAATCATGCACATTTGAAGCACATTACCTTACTTTAGAATGGATAATGTTTCTAAGAATGGTACTCAAGTGAACCCTCCCTAGGGGTAATCCTTTGATTTCCCCCCACCCACATGTTTGCAATCCCATCATTGCTACCTTGACCCTCCCCAACATGCCTTTAGGATTTCCTTTTTGGTTCCTTTCTAATTCAAGTGAATTGAACCAACATCCCTTTCCTAGTGTTACCTTGGTCCTATATGCCCCTTGTAAACCTAGAAAACATCCACCTCGTAACTTGGAATAATCCCAACAAAATACAAGGAGGTATATAAATCGTTACAGTATGAAAAAAGGGCATTGGGGTAATCATAATCATGCTTGGGGTAGTTCCCATACCAATATAAAATATGTTGGGGGCATTGGAAATGCCAAATTGGGTTCAAAACAACCTAGTAGAAAATGCATTATTGAACACCTAATTACCCTTGTGACATTTGTGATGTGGTTTGCTATTATTCTCACTCTTGTTGGAAACTCGTAGAGTTTCATGAGTTTCAAAACCTCTCCTTTCCACCAAGTGACACCCCTTCTTCTATAAACCATCACATGTCCCTCAATATAATCCCACTTCTCCCTAATTTCCTGCACCACCTAGGCAGATAATGAATAATATAGTTTCGATTAACCACCCTTTTACCATTTATGATGTGAATGATAATTGTACTCATGATTTCTTGAAGCTCCTAGAGCATCATGAATTTCACCATTCCTCTTATACCATTTCAGAACAATCCTCTCCATCACAAGCAAATTTTTTTATATGGAAAAGATCCATTATATTCAACCCCCTTAGTCATCCCCTATATAGGTTACCAATCACTTACACATGTTGTTCTTGAGGCTCCACTAGGTCAACCTTATTTGACACCTTCCAACACCTCTAACCCAATCACACATTGAAATAATCATGGAATGGGGGAAC